>JAJOZX010009564.1:0-122500 GCA_023014485.1 Bathynomus jamesi | reverse complement strand
TCTGAACCGCATACTGCAGCTGAAGCCTCTGTTACCAGCTTTGTATGCCGTTCAACCGCTTGGGTGTGGCAAGGAAAGCGTGGGATGAAATCAGGTACATCTCCTGATGAGATATAGTTCAGGATGTCGGAGCGTGATAGAACTTTTGTCAGAGGAGGCTCTGACAGCTCACAAGTTTGCCAGTTAATCATGTTGTAGTACTCACTGCACTGAAAGTTCAACGTGGGCAATTTAAACACTCTCACTGCGGCTGACTCAGAATCTCTTGCTTTAAGGATTCTCCTCCATCCTAATTCTCTGATATGTTTTGCTTCATCGTTAATCATACTAAGAACATTCTTAGGATGAGAAAAATAGGAATTTCTCTGAATAACACGATCAACTATTTCTATACAGCGGGCACTCAACGACCTTGAGCGTTGTATCATTTGATAAAGATGTTTGTCTCCCTGTGTTGCTGAAGAATTTCTCTTGATTTGAAACCACATTGGAATATAAACTTTCATAATATAATCCACGATACACTTAAGGTTGTCTGAAGGTTCTTCAGTTGAAACGTAGAGACGAAGTATACGGTTAGCAGTTGTCATCCATCTGGAGTGTGCCATTTTGCCTGGTTTCCTTTGAGCTAGAAAGGGAGTACATTCACCTTTTGACACAGCATCATAGATTTCTGCCAAATATTTCTGATCTGTGCTCAGATCATCTCTGTCAACTACAATTTCTTCCGCTTCAACTGCTTCAAACTCAACAACAGGTCTCTTTTCACAATCAATTAACCCTTTTCCTATAGGCCCCGTAAAACTCTGAGGACCTGTTGTTTTACCATCAATGTCAGTCACTATGTGCCACAAGGGAAGTTCATTAGTGTGGAGCAAGCAAATCAGCCACTGGAGTGCTCTCTGAAAGTGCTCTTCAATACTTCTTATCACTCCTCCTTTTGGTCTTGTATTAACTGCTGTTCCGTCACAGCCAATAGCTTTAACTTCTGAAGTATCAATCTCATTTGAGCGAAAAAAATCCAAAATTGCCAGAAAAATGAAAATTTTCTCATGAGGGGTAAAATAGATATGCATTGAGGGGTGGGATAACAATAAGCTCTTGTCTTAATATTTGCATGAAGTCTCTATTCATGACATTTCTTTTTTAGTATGTGTGCGTTGAGCCATCATAAATTTCGATTTTTCGAAACGGCCTAATATATATATATATATATATATATATATATATATATATATATATATATTGCAATGACATTATTCTAACTAGGAGCATAAATAATTCAGAAATGTCAATATAATAATAACAATGAAATGATTCACTGCCAACAAAGTAGCTAATTACGGTAAAACAAATTTCATAATTTTGTTATAAAAGAAATGTGTATCTCCATGAACTTTATAACGGGGCTTTCGCTGAAGGTTATATAATTATAATTATAGCCTAATAATTTCAAGGAGCTATACTATAAGGCTTAACTTAGGCATGTACCCACTGAACAGGGATTATTACTCCTTTTTCATTCTTATATAACGTACTTCAGTACTATCGTTTCAAAATGTAATCAATCTAGTGCATTTTATTTACAAACGTTAGGGTCGTGATCAATAGCAAACTTAGAGAAATATTTTATAACTCGTCAAGCATACCGCTCCTACGAAGCAGAACGCGTTATTCAACAATCTATCATATATTCACATCAAAATCACACAATTTCTCCGATTTGAATCTGTGGATTGATTTTAATTACCGATATAAAAAATAATATGAATGTAATCACGTCTAAAAACAGGGTGAAATATCGATTAACAACAAAATACTAATAAAATGCTAGGGACTAGTGTGCAATACTCTATTACTTAGTCATTTCGCGTGCATAATCTAGAATTAAATATACATCATGTAACATTGGCCGACGCCCATGTCCAGCATTGAAATCTTTGTATAGTATTGTCAACATATCTATAACAATGACTTTGTATTTTTATTTATGTCGATAATAATGATGGTTGAAAACTAATATATACCCTGAGCGTTAATTCTTATTCATGATTTATGTGTTATTAACTGGATTTATATGCATTGTTCTTAATTAAGAATTAAGTAAAATCCAAAGCTTAAGAACGAAATTAAATAAGTAGATATTACAGTTTCACAATGGCTACCCCCTCTCTCTTCTATCCTATCTACAGCCCACTCATCACATACTCCTCAAAGCCTCGACGTTATATTTATATATATATATATATATATATGGGAAATAAGAGAACGAGACATGTTGAACAATGTGGGCATACGTTTAGATTAGTTTTGATTTTCGTCACGAGTGCTGAAAAGATAAAAAGAAATGTAAAATAAATAATATCTCCAACAAAGAATATTCTGTGTTAATTATATTACTATACCATATATCTAATTTTCCATGTCACAGTAATATATTGTTCCTTCATCCATTATTTCTAGGAAACGCTGGGAAACACAACCGTTCAGAATATGGACGTCGTTCAAAATTTATTTGACACGTTTGTACAGCCTCATTCATTTCCGGCTCCAAGTCACCGACTATCCAACATCGGCGAAATGTAAATATACTTTACTTTAGAATATATATATATATATATATATATATATATATATATATATATATATATATATATATATATATATATATAATACCGCCATTTTTACCATTCCTTTATTACATGTCCCCCTGTTTACAAAAGTGAGTATTCTTTCTGTTCTTTCAGCCAGTTCTCCTTCAGTTCTATTTCTATTTGTCATTCAGATAATTTCATTTACTGTCTTTTCTCCTGATAAAGCTCAAAACTGATGCTCAACCCTGGTCACTATCACAATCCTGTGGGCCACTGTGCTCCTACTACAGTATTTCTCAGAGAAATTATACTGTCGCCCCTCTGAGCTTTAATTTATCAGAGACCTTTTAAATTGAGCAATCTACATATACATCCCTATACCGCAGAATTCACCTTCTACATTCCTATTCCTTTGACCGTTTTAAGACCGACTGTATTTGGTTCAGATGTATAGTGTTTGACACAGAGCCATTTTCGATTCTGTTAGACAGAAGATGGAGAGTGCTGGATCATCCATTTCTACAGCCACTGTCCACCTTAACTAATCTTTTTCCATGGCTCATCTGCCCTGTGATTAGTCCAGCATGACCCCAAACACACAGTCTCACCCTACTACTCACTACATATACTGTAGTGTTACACAGTACATAATCTTTTCAAATTTAAAAAAGGTGGTAAATTCAAGAGCATCGAAGTCCTCTGAGGAGGGGGTCCCTTAATGACCCACTTCGGGGCCCCGGTTACCGATACAAGGAATGCAGACGCTGGATAGCAGGGCTGGATCTGCTACCACCCATTCAAGATGCTGTTCTTCCTCAGTCTGAGTCATAAACTTATGCAGCATTCGTGGTCTTTCTCATATTTTCTCTCTGCTGAACACCGCCTCTCCTCCTCCAAGTCTCATCCCTCACTGAAGCTCAGGTTCCTGCGATGACAGTCAGCAACATCCTTTCTGCACCTCTTACATTCACTATACTCAGATTCACTACAAAGATGGATGCTGCGTATATTTACAGTACACAATGACCTAACTTGTTCTCGTATTCCCGAACTCCCGAATTCTATATCCTCAGACTACGGCTTACAATCCAATCTCAAAATAAATACACCTGCACTGTTTCCCTTAACTACCTCACATCCAAAGTGGAATACATTCTATTCCGCTCTCCATTGCTGAAATCTTTATTTTAGGAGATTTCAATGTTCACCAACACCTTTGGCTTTACTGAATGACCTAGAGCTAATTGTTCTAATTCGTCGCACTCTTTCAGGCATCTAGCTAAGAACCTCTTCAACAGCTTACCTACTCTTCTTTCCCGCCTCTCTTCCACCCCGACGGCTCAGCCGCCTGATATTCTCCTGACAACGCTAAATTCTTCACTCAAACTTTCGCTTCCACCTCTACCATGGATGATTCCGGTATTGTTCCTCCATCTCCTTCACCCTCTGACTTTATCATGCCTGAAATTAGAAACGTTTCCAAAAATGTTCTTTCTAGCCTATCTGGGGACAATGTCTAGGACGGTGTACGGTCCTGATGGTGTTCCACCTGTTGTTCTTATGCTTCAGTGCTAACATCCTGACTAGGCAAACTCTTACGTCTTGCCTCTCATCTGGTACTTTACCTTCCTGATAAAAGTTTGCTTTCATTCAGCCTGTTCCAAGGAAGAATAGCCGCTCTAATCCCTTCAGTCAAACTGTTTTGATTTCGTGCCTATCTAAAATTTATTAATCTATCCTTAATAGGAAGAATCTTAAGCACCTCTCTTCTCACAATCTTCTTTCATATCGTCAGTTCGAGGGTCCAATGGTAGTTCTATCGACGATCTTCTTGCATATCGGTCTGATTCATGATCTTCATACTGTCAGGATTTCGGTGAAGCTCTTGCTATTGCGCTCGACATATCGAAAACTTTTGATAGAGTGTGTTACAAAATTAAATATAAAAAATGTCACCCTTCGGATTTTATCCTTCTACCTGTGTCTTCACCTCTAATTCTCCCTCTAGCCGCTCTATAGCTGCGGTTGTAAATGGCTTCTCTTCTCCTAAAGCTATCAACAGATGTGTTCCTCAGGGACTCTGTTCTGTCAACCAATGTTTTCCTTTTATTTATTAATGATCTTTAATTCGTCCTTCCTCTCCTATTCACTCCCATGACAATGATCTTCCACTTACCTTCTCCATCCGCTTCCCAGAGCTTCCTTCTCAACAGTCGCACTATGATTCGTGTAGGATGACTAAGGAACACCTGACTTCTGAGCGCTCTGTTATCTATGATTGGGCCAGAGAATACCTTGCGACTTTCATTGGATCAAAACTAGGTTCCTCCTCCTATCTACTCTTGACATTCTTCAACACGACTATAGCCTTGCCTTCAACAATATACACCTCAGTCTCTCCTCTTCTCTTAACATTCCCGCCGCCTCCTTTCTCGTGATCTTTCCTGTAAAGACCGCATATACTCTCTCTCTCTCCAAAATACCTTCTAAGAGGCTAGATGCAGTGTACTGCCTACACAGTTTCTTAGCCCTCGCTCAGTTGGTGCCTCTGTTTAGGGTCTTATCCGCCTCTGTATGTAATACGCTTGGAGGGCGTTTTCGTAGGAAATCGCCCAAGGTTCCTCCTTCCTTCATAAAAACAATACAAAACAAAAAAGAGCATTGTTAAGCACTTACCCGCATGAACGTAATTCTTTCCACATATTATGGATTCATCACCTTTACACGTAAATACTTCAGCAACACGGTGCTGGGGTTAAAACCTTTGTTTAATTCCGTAGGGTTTCTTATATTCCTCAAATTCTTGAAGTACCGTAGTTTTGATGTTTCTTAATAAAAAATTTTTTAAGTAGTCAAAATGTTTTGAAGGCATAGTACATTTGGAAAAAAAAAAAAAAAAAAAAAAAAATATATATATATATATATATATATATATAAGATCATGTACAGAATTTGAAAATGATGTAACTTTGTCATTAATGAGTCTACTGGCATTAATAACTCTACTAAGGATAAACATAGATTTGATAAACTATTGTATGGTCTGTTTTTATGAAGCTCGTATTCATCAATTTCCTCTTCTTTTCCAGGGTATCGTGTGACGAGCCCTTTAAAAGATCTCGAAATGCATTACCTCCAACATGCTCAAGTGGCGGTAAGTGGGATAGAAAGAATAACCAGGGACCTTTTGACTCTAATATTGAGGTAACCCCTCAAGCAACCATCCAAGACCTCTACACCTCTGCAGACGTTAAAAGATCTAGGCCTGTTGAAGATCAATCTCCTGTCACGTGCGGGATGGAAGCTAAACGAACAAGGTACAGCGGCTCGTTCAGCTCTGAGGACCAATATCCGTTGCCGACAAACTCATTATCGGGAGAACCAGATGAACAATATCTTGGAAACCTCCAACCTTACACGTCATCTGTAACATTCCAAGCCCCTTCAAGGGCTACTGCTATCCATACAGAGAGAATGAGCTATCATTCATCCAACGGTGCATCTCTTACCTTAATGCAAAATGCGAGTAATACCCATACACTTTCTAGAAGTCGCTACAAAGTCGGGGTTGACCCCCGAGTCGCATATTCGAAGGGTTTCGAACAAGGACTCTCCAACGTAGTTCGATGTGTCATCGCATATGCTCTTCAGAACAATAATGATCGGAAGACCCGAGTAAGGTTGGCATTTGAGATTGAGACAAATAACGAGGATAGCGATCAGTTCTGGATAGTAATACCTTACAGATACCTGGTAGCAGAAGATGTTGACTACATCCTTTCACGTTTTGCACAAGCTTCTCAAAGTGGTTCAAAATTTAGCCTGGAGAATTTCACGGTTGAAATTGACTATGTATTCCGTGTTGCGGTCATAGTGCCACACCTTATACACTTAACTTCAACTCTCAGGCTATTTATAGACTGCATATAAACTCCGGGCGCGGCTGTGGATTTATAGCCGTAGTCTTGGCCCATATATTTACTGTATTAAATACACAGGTCAAAAACATTTGGCTGCCTACGGTAGTGGAGCGTGCCCGTAAACTGGCTATAGACTGTAAACTTGAGTTTGACTGTAATATGGTTCCTGAAGAATTGACGAAGGTAGAAGAACAGACGAAAGTTAGGATTGCCGTGTTTGGTCTGGATCAAGATGGTAGAACAACGTATGTATTTAAAAGCAGTGTGCGAGATCGTACAAAGCAACTACCTGTTTTAGGACTGGTGGGAGCAACTTAACTTCCTATTAGACGCATCAGAGATCTTTACGTAAACTATGATAGAAGTCGAAAATATGGAAGACAACACGATTTGTATAAGGGTTGTCTCGAGTTTACGAATGATCTGTTGAAACATTGTAAGGATTGCCACATGGTATGTGTGCAGTGTAAAAGTTCCAAATGTGAAAGACGTGCAGTTGAAGCTGAGAAGCGCGACTGTAATGTATGTAAGCGCATGTTTTTCAATAACATCTGTTTTGATCACCATAAATCGAGTGGCACCTGCAGGAAAATGAGGATTTGTGAGTGTGGTATGTTTCACACAATGGATAGGCGGGAAAAATTCAAGCATAAATGTGATGAAATTCACTGTTCTACATGCCACCAGGAATATAACGCTGACGGAGTAAAGCATGTATGTTACAGGAAAGATGCTAAGCCTAAAAATAGACCTTGTATAACTGTGTACTACGATATAGAAACATACGAATGCTGAAACCAACGAGGTTATCCCACATTTATTCGTAAGCCAGACTATCTGTGATGAGTGCATGGAAGTCGAGGGTGATGATTGTCACAAATGTGGTAAACGGACAACCATTTTTAAGGTGTCTGCAGGAGATTCCCCTGTGAAGCTCTTTGTGTTCTATATCGTTAAGTTATCGGACAAGTTGAAAAAAATGACTGTGTATATTCTTGCCCACAACGCGGCAAAATTTGACACACAATTCCTTTATAAGGAGTTGCATGAGCACGAGTCATCCGAGATATTCACGGGTGATCCCTTAAAAAGAGGAAACAAACTTATACAGACGCAGATAAGAGGTAATGTACAGTCTAAAGACACTTTATTATTCACGCCTTGTACATTAGCAAAGTTAACCAAGGTCATGGCCTTAGCCACTGAAGTTTCAAAAGGTTATTTCCCTTACACATTCCTCAGTAGTGAAACTTTAAATTATGTCGGGGCACCACCTCCCAAGCACTATTTTAATTACACCAACATGGATGATAGTGAGCGTGAAGATTTTGACCGCTACCACAACAGTTTTAATGAAGATAACCCTTAAAATATAGCTGATGAATGTGAACGTTATTGTGTGAATGACGTACGTGTACTTAGATTATGCTTTCAAGCCTTTAGAAGTATGTACATAACCCGATTCAACTGTGATCCACTACAAGTCGCAATCACGATCGCCTTATTATGTTTTAATGTATTTAAGAATAACTTCATGCCTAAAGACACCTTAGCTGTCATTCCTCGAAACACCCCGCACAATCATGGGTATAAGGCTATTTACTGGCTCACACACATACAGCAGCAGACCGGGGTATATATAAAACACGCCCGCAACACGGGGGAAGTACCCATTAAGGTCATTGGTCGTGTTTTTTGGATTGATGGCCTAAGTGAGGATCCAACCACTGGTGGGAAGACTGTGTACTCCTTTAACGGTTGCTGGTGGCATGGATGCCCACGCCCAGAGTGTGCCGTCACAGGGAACCTCCATGGAAAATCCCCCGCCGACAGCCTCGCATGGACTCGTAACCGCGATCAGCTTATAAGTTCACATTTCAATCACAAGGTTTTGTGGGAGCATGAATATGTTGCCTGGATGGAAACCTATAAGCAGTACTGCGAAGAAATAAGGGCCGTCAAACGTTCATTGGTGGTGGATCCCCTCAAATATGGTGACAGCTTGTTTGGAGGACCTACAAATACCCCTTCAAACTTTACTTTCCACCTACGGAGGACGTTAAACTCCATTACTACGACTTCTGTTTTTTTACATCCCTACTTAATAAAGAACAATCCGTACCCAGGAGAGGCGCCTGAAAAATTGGTGGGACCTGACCTTCCCACCATCGAGGAGTTCTCAGCTAACTTGAATGAGCGCTACTTTGGACTCTCTTTCGTAGACGTGCTCTCTCCTCGCGATTTATGGATGCCGATCTTACCCGTCGTTATAAATCACAAGCTCATGTTCCCCCTGTGCGTGAAGTGCGCAGAGGAGAACAACGGTGATTGTAATCATTCAACCAACCAGCGTAAGATCAGAGGTGTATATACAAGCCCTGAGCTGGACCTAGCCGTTCGCCATGGGTACAGAATATTGAAGATACATGAGGGGTGGAGGTTTTAGAAGCTACCCAACCGTTTCACGCTATATATAAACGCCTTTTTGAAGGATAAGGTAGAAGCGTCGGGATATCCGCGAGGATTTGATACCGAAGATGAAAAAAACGGCTTATATTCAGCGTTACCGTGCCCATGAAGGTATACAGCTTGACCGTTCCAAAATTGTTAAGAATCCTGGCAAGCGCTTTAGTGCCAAGTTGTGTCTAAACAGTCTTTGGGGAAAATTTGCCCAGAATACTGACAAGGGGAATGTACATTTAGCTCAAAGTTATAGCGAAGTCTGGGATTATGCCAACGCTCCAGATAAAGAGGTCATGGAAATCGTGAATGTTGGTAACACGTACATAATAAGGTACAACCGAACCGAATTGGCCACAGATACCTCACATGTCACAAACATACCTGTAGCTAGCTTTACAACGGCTTACGCCCGCATGAAGCTATGGCATCTGATGCATTCTCTTGGACGGAGGGTTCTGTACGCCGATACAGATCGTGTGATATTTACGGAGAGGGCAGGTGAATATATGCCTCCTTTTGGGGAATTCCTTAGAGAGTTGACTGATGAGATTAAGGATGAGTATGGTGATGGTGCATACGCAGACTCCTTTTTATCAACAGGGCCAAAAACGTATGGGGTGCGGGTAAGGGTGGGGAAAGAGCTGAAATATATCGTGAAGGCGAAGGGCATCACTCTTATCCTGGCGAACCGACGGGTCGTTAACTTTGACTCGTTGAAGTTGCTAGTGAGCTTAGATGATAATAACCGGCCGCCCCAACTGGTTGTGGGGACTCACAACTTCAGAGCACAGAAATTAGTGGGTGTGAAGGAACTTAGGGGAACGGAGGTTTGTCGTAACACCTATATGAAACGCTACCAGATGCCAGGCAGCTACGACACCGTACCCTTTGGATACTGTATCGACTAGATGCATACCTTGTAATGCTTAGCCGTATTTAAACTATGTACGGTATGTATCTATTACACCTTTTTTATTATATGTTCTTTGTACCACTGTTTGCCATGCCCTTTTAACCATTTTCTGTGTACGTATAGTATTTGTACTGATAATAAATTTCTTGTTTTGTATTAGATTGCTTTTCATTCTAACAACTTTCATTATATTAGTTATGGGGAAATAAAAGTTGTATATTTACACACCAGTCATTAATAATGCCCGGTATTTTTCTCCACAGCTTATTGATGACATAAACTTCGTCTCAGTATTAACCCTTTTTGTGCCTGCGATTCCATATGGCACCATCAACAAAAAGTATATGTATTTTTCCTCAGACTAGATTCAGTGCTGGCTTATGGAAATTGAATATAAAAATTAATTGTATAGCAACATCTGGTAGTTTTTGGACATTGCCCTAAACATTTAGAACCCAAAAAGAGATGCAGAAACTATATGAAGGGCTACTCTCGTCTATAATGCAGAAAGTGTGATGTCCCATTACGTTTAACAAACGACAAAACTATCTTAATGAATCGAAGCACTATGGTCTACCCTTGTGTTACCAAAGGCCAAATATTGTCATTATTTGTTCCATTCAAAGTATGGAAGTTATGTTAGTGTCTCTTATTACATGATAGCATAATGGAACCATATAACTTCTAGTGTTTCGTTTTCATACCTATTTTTATCATTTTTAATTGCTAAATTTTTTTTTTAGCTCGAAACAATAATTTGGGATAGAAAGGGTTAATATTGCAGACACCATCATCGCTTTGTGCAATACATATCATTCAAATAAGTACCTACAAATCTGAATAAGCGCATGATGTTTTCCACATTCGGTAGTAATGACGATAAGACAGCCAATATTATTTTAAATCATTTTATAATCAAGGTTTTAATCTTCCTGCAAGCGTTTGAAAACCTTGTTAAGTATACATTCGCTTAGTATGAAAAGTTAAAATATGCCTACATGAATAAGATGGATGCTTATCTTCACATAGTCAAATTTCAGTTGAAGCCTATACATGTACTGATGTGTCGCGTGTTGAAACTTCTAGCTCATTACAATGTCGTTATTTTGCTGAGGTTATTGCACAAACGAAAACAATTGATAAGAATATGTAATATTACAATGGGTACAAAAGGCTACAAACAACGACAGTCAGGACGGCTTATATGAGAATGTGTGTTTAGGAACTCTGATAAAAGATGTAAGAAAAGTAAGAATGTAAATGAAAGTTTTAAAGCATAGCATAGTAGAGAGACTGGAAGGAAATAGTGAACTTTAAAGATAAGGCGAAAATTTAAGAGTAAAGAGATCTGGTTCCTAGTGAAATTCGACGATACTCATATGCGGTATAAATGTTTCTAACGGGGATTTAAGACAAAGTAACCAACTGGGCTCTTTAAAAGGATCCGAGTGAATTACTTTGAAATACATTAGTGGAATTCCATCCCACAATTTAACTATACGCCTGAATGACATACGTTTAGTTTCATCAGAATTAAGGTGATTACTCGCTAATTTGAGAGCAATATTCTGAGTGCCCCTACATTTCTGCAATCAAAATGTTTTTAGGCATCAAGTTTATCAAAATCTTTATTCTTTATATATATATATATATATAAATATAAATATATATATATATATATATACATATATATACATACATACATATATATATATATATAATATATATATATATATATATATATATATAATATATATATATATTTACTCTTCATAATCATGCTAACTGACATAGATGAGGACGTTACCAGAGACAGCAGAGTAACATCCTTTACGGATGACACAAAGATCAGTAGAAAAATAAGAAACCCAGAAGATATAGGATCTCTACAAACCGACATAAACAGAATCTACAAGTGGACGGAAGACAACAATATGAAGTTTAACACCAAGAAATTTCAGCTGTTAGCGTACGGAAAAAGAGAGGACCAAAAATCCATGGAATATTATATCCCAAATGGACAAGAAATTCAGAGAAATTCCAGAGCAAAAGATTTAGGGGTTGTAATGAAAGAATTGCTAAATATAGCAGAAATGTTTCCTTCCTGTACCCCCTATTGAAAGATCAAAACATCGCTAAAAAGGTAAAGACGCACATATACTCAACAATATTGAAACCACTCTTACTATTCGGCAGCGAGACTTCGGCCTTAACCACAAGGACGAGGGGAAAATTGCAAGCAGCTGAAATGAGGGTCCTCAGATTGATAGAAGGAGTAAGTAGATTGGATAAAATAAGGAACACTGAAATAAGAAGGCGATTGGGTGTAACTTCGGTTAACTTCGGTTAATAGGCTCCCAACTGACAGACCGCTTTAGATCTACCAGGCGCCTGGTAAGAAAGGGTAAGTAAGAATGACAGATGATGCGAAATTTGAAACACAAAACAAGATAGCAGTAAACAGAGCAAAGAGAATAACGGGACAGATATTGAGAACCTTTAAACGAAGGGAGAGGAATGTAATGATTCCTCTACTGAAAACCCTGATCATACCCATATTGGAATACTGCTCGGTCCTAACATCCCCATATAAAAAAGAAGACATTAGACAGCTGGAAGGGATCCAGAGAAGCTTCACAGCCAAGATCAAGGGGTGCAAAGAACTAAATTACTGGGAAAAGTTACGCGAACTAGACCTATATTCACTGGAAAGGAGAAGAGAGAGAGATACACCATTATTTACACTTGAAAAATAATGGAGAAACTAGTCCCTAATCTTACTCTAAACTCTATAACTCCCCAAGCAACAGTAGAAAGTAGAAACGGTAGATTGTCTGGTATTCCCAAATTGAAGGCGAGAGAGGGAACATCCTTAAGCCTGAGAGAAAAGAGTTTTGTGGTAAGAGGACCAAAACTGTTTAATCAGCTGCCCAAAGACCTAAGAAACACGAAGGGAGTTGCAGTTGACATCTTCAAAAGAAGATTAGACGCTTGGCTCAGAACAATCCCCGATGAGCCGGGAGTACCTGGCTATGTGAGGTGGAGAGCACAAGAATCCAACTCATTACTTCACCAGGCCAACTCGAGAGGAAGGGCGACAAGCTTGACCTTCGCGAAATGAGGAATCACCACGCGGAACTTTTGTAAGGTTGTAAGGTAAGGTGTGTATATATATATATATATATACTAACTTTGCAAACATTAAATGGTTTATAGGCGAATTAATGATGTAAACAGTTTTTAAAACATGAACTATAGAAGATGTGCAAACCTAGTGAAGTTGCTGTCTTAGATTATCCTAGGCATGTTCACGTTCATCGTTCTCTGTTTTTCCCCCTTTATTGCATATTTCTCTGTGATACACGGACTATATATTTGTCGTGGATGAAACATGGTGGTAGGACGCCTCGGTAAATATGTAAATAATCCGTTGCGGAACTCGACACTGTATTTTAAATTGATGGTCCGGGTATTAACGTTATATATATATATATATATATATATATATATATATATTATATATATATATATATATACAGAATATCAGTCTGTTGTGTGAGAATGCTGCTTCCCCTGCGACTAAAACTATCGCGGCCCCACGACGAAACGCATCGGAACAAATAGTACTCGAATGTTTGTTTTGGTCTCATAAGATCATGAAGGGGGATATTTTTTGAGGGAAGGTGAAGATGAATTTTTTTTCTCAAGGAAGAGGGGGCTCCCTCAAGGGGCAAGTGCCCTTCATTAAGACCTGTGAGACCCCATGAATGGGTTAGGAACTTAAGGAAGGGGGACGAAGGCCTTTAGGGGGCCCCTCCAGGGGCAAGTTTCAAAGCACCCTAAATTCCTCGTCCGAAATGCGGCTATACTACTGACCAGAAACGTCACTGTCAGGCATAGATAAAAGCCATACAAAACTTAAAACTGATTGAATATCATCGATTTTTTAATAAAATGTAAACGATTACTCGCCTTAAGACATATATAATGTATATGCCTTGAAAACTTAACTAAAATCCTTTACATAAAAATAAAGTTTCACTAATATCTTCAAGTGGTATCACATTTCTCTCATGATCATTTCACTCGTTCGTAAGTCTGTTTCTTGTAAAATACAGAACATAATTAAAAATTCGATATTTCTTCCTTAAGTATGACGTATTTGCAACAGTATTAACCGCAAATTCTACGATCATAATAAAAAATGGCAAACTGCAAATAAATCCGCTTTGTGTGCTGATTTAAAAAAATCACCTTAGTTTTTGCCTATCACGTCAGGTTTTCGAGCAATCAAATATGGATATTTTGGAGATATCGCATTTTGGCAGGGTTATGCCCAATTTTTTTTCCTTTTCAAAAAATAAGTTTTTACATACTCAGAATCAGCATGGAAAAGTAAACAATTGTGCAGGGAGTGAACTTTAATATAAATGGTAATATTGACACATAAAGTAATTAAAGTGTTTAAATAAGCAAAAAATGAATCCATGATCATGTCAGACGTCACGCTCACACCTGGGGAAATCACAGATACCCAAGATTTTAATATGTTGTACATGACTTTTAGATTTAATGCACAGATTTGCGTATTCCACAGATAAAATTTTAACAGCAAAACAGCTGTTAACAGGTCTCAAAAATCATCAATTTTGATAAGCGCCCTTCATTGATCACCCAAAATAGGCATATTGCATTGCACGAAAACCTGATGTGATGGACAAAATCTAAGGTGATTTTTTAAATCAGCACATCAATATTATCCAGAAACAGGTCTTAGAATTAAATCAGCAGCAACAAAATTGTTTTTGTTGGGCAGTGTAATAATAATAATAATAATAATACGCAGTCTCTCTCCTTCTACCTGTCCGGCGTTTTTCTAGGAAACCTTATATTGAGGTGCAGAGATTCTCAATTCAATAATATAAATGAAAAGCTGTTATCCGGTAACTGGTTGCGAAATTTTTTTTTATTCGAAAAACTATATGCACGTGCTTATAGTGAGTACGCCTAGTTATGACACTGTTCTGGACCAGTTCAGAAAACGTTTGGCTTACGTGCTTTGCAAATTAATAATAATAATAATAATAATAATAATCATAATAATAAATAAATAAATAAATAAATGACATTTTAAAACTCTACCTACCTATAAAGGTATGATAGATTCTGATTACTTTATGTGATTTAAATAGCATGGAACGAAAGTGAATATGGATATTTGTGATCTCATATTCTGTAATATATGCCTGCATGCTATTTCGACCAATTTATACTTAGAACTTTTGTCGTTGCTTCGACTAACAACATACACAATAAAAATCCTATAAACATGATATTGAGTCCAAGCACATTTGCTATTAAGAATTCACCGACTTTTCATTATTATTCTCCACCCCATTATTATTATTCCCCATTGTTTGGTAAAATACAATTTTTTATTTTTTACTCTGTACGTTTAATTATTTTTAGTATTTTAAATTCCACCTGAAGATGGCAATTATTTTGTTGAAACACTTGAGCCACTGAAATAAATGAAAAATGTTTGCTACTGTATTGATCCTTCTATTTATACAATACTTACTCAGTTATCCGTGATTGAGGATAATTCGACTTCACGGTTAACTCAGTAAAGTGGGTAGGTGGTACAGCCGCTGCTGTCCACACCAGTAGTATAGCCGCATTTGGGACGAGGAAGTCGAGGTGTTCAGAAATCCTGCCCCTGGAGGCCTTAGCCTCCGTTATAAGGGGCCCCCTTCCTTAAGCTCCTAACTCATTTATGGGGCCTCACAGGTCTTAATGAAGGGCACTTTCCCGTTGAGCGGCCCCCTACCTGCTTTTGAGGGAGGGGGAAAAGGATTCATCCTCGCCTTCCTTCACGAGAAAAAATCCTCCTGTGGGGTTCTTTTACAGTCTTTCATGAGTACAAACAAAAACAAACAAATAAAAACAGACAAAGACAGAGTTTGACGCTCAATTTTGAACTTATACTCTTAAACATTAGAAATGAAAACTTAAAATAAATATCTGAAAAAGGGCTTAATAAACATAACGAGATATGCATCGACCTCCAAACATACAATGACTTGGATTGTATTCTCAAAGCATATTACAATATTCTAATACCACATTTCCTCTTCAAATGTAGTTTCATTTTCATATATTAACAAATTGCTAACATTACAAAAAACAAATTGAGGTTAAACACGTTTTAAATCAAAAACATTTTTCTTTGTTTAATATCTCTATTATGAAAAATAAAATGAAAGCTTATTATTTTAATTTAAAGCAATTAATTTCTCTTTTCTGAAGGGAAACTGACTTATCCGATCTGAAGCTCAAATACAAGAAATTTTTATACACTCATAACACATGCTTAACTGTTCAATTACTTTTAAATATGTAGTTTTCTGTTATTTACATCGATATATACCATCAAATTCACATTCACAGGCCATCTTCTGGTATGTGAACTAATAATTTTACTGCCCATCAAATTTCGTTATAAAATTGCGTGTGTTGAAAGAACATCAAGTTGCTTAATGCGGCTTTAAAACTAAAACATCAAATCTGTTTTTCCTCCTCTAAATATCCACTTAAACATTATTACTAATATTGATTTATTGCTATTATTATATATATGTGTGTGTGTACACATGTTAAGAGTATTTAAATTATATATGTTGATTTCAAATCCCTTCGTAATAAAAACATCTGGGGATCTACCCCAATCTTGCTATATATTTCTCGCAGTAATTGTTTTCAGACTAGTAGTTAAGATTAACTTTCTTTTAATGACTATTAGTTGTTACTAATCTTGTTATTATTATTATTATTATTATATATATATATATATATATATATATATATATATATATATTAGGGGGTCGAAATTTTGTATTCTTATTCTACACACTGTATTCTTATTCTACACACTGCTCGGAGTTTCCTTTGGGCCCCTAAACAACATACTGTAATTACACCGCTATGCGCCCCCCCTACCCATTGCATATGCCCCCCTTTTTTTAAATTGAAATGAAATTGAAACCAATTCTTTGAATAAAAAAACCTGATAAATGACAAAGATTAAAGTAAATAATGATATAAGTAAAGTTAAAGTAAGTTATATATATATATATATATATATATATATATATATATATATATATATATATACCGGGTGTCCGAGAATTATCTGTACAATTTTTGGCTGTTATTAGAAGTCAACCATGAAGTGTAGAAATTCCAGTGTTGTCCCATTTTACAGAGAATCTCATCAAGTTTTTTCTGATACCACGTTTTGACAAGTTTTTTAGAAATGTACGCGGGTGACAGACATTGATGATTTAAAAGCAAGAATCACAGCTGCTATTGAGCGAATTGATGTGGATATGCTGCAGCGTACATGGCAACATTTGAAGTATCGATTGGATGTTTTGCGAATCACTAATGGTGCACATATCGAATGTTTGTAACAACGTTACTTTAATAAAAGAAACTTTTGAAAATACAGATTCTAAATAATCTTGTTTAAGAATTTTACGTGTTATCAAGAATTTTATTAAAAGATGAAATTGTACAGATAATGTTCGGACACACTGGAATTTCTAAAAAACTTGTCAAAACTTGGTATCAGAAAAAACTTAATGAGATTCTCTGTAAAATGGGACAACACTGGAATTTCTACACTTCATTGTTGACTTCTAATAACAGCCAAAAATTGTACAGATAATTCTCGGACACCCTGTATATATATATGTATATATATGTATATATATATATTATATATATAATAATAAGAAATCTTTCTCTGTATATTACTTAAAGAATCAATTGAAGCACACTAAAATCAAAATATTCACCTTAAGAAATTTAATTGAAGCATATTAAAACCAAAATATTCACCTTAAGAAATTTAAAATCGTAAATTACTGACACCACTGGCCTTTCCATTGGAACATAGGTAGCTTTTTTCTCGACTCCAGGACATTCAAAATAAATTTATGTCTGTTTTCGTAACCAATTCTATCTTGTGATGCTTCTGTTACCACATTTACAGCATGTTCTACTCCATGGCTGTGACAGTGAAAAGGAATAAGCTGAAGTGGTTCATTTCGAACTTTAGGAAGATCATCATTTGTCAAATTCTGTAAAATAGGTGGAGGGGTGATGGTTTCGTTGTCCCAGTCGATCATGTTAGGATAATCGTCTGCTTCAAAGTTCAGTGTGTTTGGCAGCTCAAAATTTCTCGCATTGGTGCCCCTAGTTCTTGCTCGAATGATGTGCTGGAGAGCCAGCTGTCTGACCTCTCTTCTTGTGTCTGTTATCATTGAGAGTAAGATATTCTCTGGGTAGGCAAAATAGGCGTTATTTCTGAGGACACGCTCCATAATCATCCGATGCTTTTTATCTAAGCCTTTAAGCAAGTGCGTGATATACCAAACATTAGATGCTCCCTCATTTGCCTTTGGATGAGACTTTATCCAAAACCAGCCTGGAGCGTAAACCAGCATTATAATTTTTACTAGGTCTTGGATATTTTTGTCTGGATTCCGTGTACAGACATATAAGCGCAGGATTCTCTTTGCTCGTGTTAGCCATCTTGCATGATGGAGGGCACCTGGGGATCTGGTGGCTAACGCTTGTGAGATGCGTCCAGATTGTATGCTAATGCAAATTTCATACATATATTTTTGGTGACTGCTGAAACATTTAACAATATCGGCCGAAACTTCTTTAATGTTGTCCTCTGCTATATCCAGTTTGGTCAAATCTTCTCGGAGTTTATTTCCAAGAGAACCTTCGAAAGTGTTTGGTCCCGAAGTTTTTCCATCAATTGCTTCAAATACGTGCCTGAAGGGCAGTTCGTTTGCATGCAAAAGGCAAATCAGCCATTGTACCGGCCTGTCCAGATATAATTCAATCAATTTTAGCACTCCGCCAATCCTGCCAGTGTTCACTGGGGTGCCATCGCATAGCAAAGCTTTAAGGCATTCTTTGCTATTAGAATCAACTATAAAAATTATTATTTCATCGGCAATACAACAAGCAGTTCCGTTATCTGGAGCTATATAATCCATGTAAACATCACCAGGTTCTTTGACTATTCCATAATGTTCTTCGTACTCCATTCCATTCTTTGTCTTAGTTTGATCTTTTCTACCATCAAATCCGATGCCTTCAATCTGTGTTCTCTGATTTCACTTTGATTATGTTCTTTTTACCAACACATATTCTTTCTCTTTCCACTTTTTTCCTATCCAACATATTGGTTTCGTCTAATATTCCCATATCCTTCAAAACTGCATTTACTATAGCTGCAGTAGCTCTGTAACTTACACGGTATCTATCTGCTGTTATTGTTAAGTTATCATAAATAATTCTGTTCTGATGGTTTTCTCTCAGCTCAAAATCTGGAACAAAGTCAATATCGTTGCTGTCATCATCAATTTCCATGCTCTCAACTTCCATAATATGTAAAGGGTCCAGTTTGCTGGTTGAGGCGACATTCATATGTAGGCTTATCTTGGCTCGTCTTTCTAATCCTTTAACTCTATCGTGAGTCCTTTTTCTTGTGGAAGTCGTTACTCTGACGATTGGTCCTAGTTGGTTTTTCTTTGTTTCTGCCCCACAAAAGACTCTCACTCAATCATTAGAACTCTAATATCACATCTGCAATCCGTTCGACTGAGTTTTTTATCGTAACAAGTACAAGTGCAAATATCAAACATTTCATGGAATGTCTCCACCTTCTGCTGAAAACTGTTGTTTGTTTGTTTTAATGGTACTTTATTTAGCTTTGCTGCAGATTCTATCAATCGTTCAACTTTTATAGCTATTCCTTCAAATCCTATATGTGGAAAGAAAAACTTCTCCCAAATGGCTTCCACATCTTTAATGACAATTCTGTAACATTCTTTTGCTGTTCTAGAACCTTTCGAAATCAGTTCTTCTCGTTTTATTACCAATAAATAATGCCTAAATAAGGTCAACCTTTGAAGGAGTCATTGAAGGTGGAAATTCTGCAGGCTGACCAAATGTTGAATTGTGCGTTTTGCTTCTTGTCGCCATGATTTCACTTATTTAGGCCTAGTAGCATTAATAACAAGAAACTGATTGTTAAATTCTAGCAATTGAATCATTCAATCTGAATTTAATATAACTCATTCGGAATTAAATCATAACTCATTCAATCATAAACAATCTGAAAATAACAATCAGAAACTAAACAAAAAACGTGACAATAATTTATATAATTCATCTAATCTATCTAAATTAATCTATGTAATCTATTCAATCTATCCAAAACTCTATCCAAATTAATTTAATCTACTTAATAAGACTTAATATAATGCATGATTGTCACATTTGGGGTTTATATCTGTGGAGAGAGTAAAATGGGGGGGAATGCTATGGAAGGGGTAAGAGGGGTCGCATATACTTATTTTTTTTACAAGATGTTGAGATCATTTCCAACTACGTGCATACTGTGGAAGTGGAGAAACTCGATTTTTTATATGTTTCGACCCCCCTAATATATATATAAATTATGTGTGTATATATATATATATATATATATATATAAATATATGTTAACCCCTCCGTCTATGGACTGGGTTGGTTCGAAGTCGACGGGGATTCTAGTTAGGTGGCAGCAACGGATGTGTTATTTGTGGTAGTTTCTTCTATATTATTCTCCGAGTTCTTCTATAGTGGCTCAGAGGATTCTGGTAGACTTACTAAAATTCTCTGAAGATTCCCGGATTCTTCTTGTAACGTATCCGGGAATTTGACTGACTAAGTTCCTGAAGAGAACAAGGCTCGAAGGAAAAGATAAAGACTATTTCTTACTGGATTTTACTGCAAAAAGGTACAGGTAGTGCTCAGCCTTTGAATCTATTTCTTAATGCCTAGGGAAGAATTTTACTGGGGTTTATATACCCCAAAACTGCTAACATCATTGTTATTAGATGTTGAAAAGGCTGCATTATTTTTGTACAATGTTTGAAAATAGACTAAATTTTTAGCTGTGGTAAGGTTTAAACGAATAAACAAGATATTTGAAGATGAAGCCATATTTTTATCTAAAACCGCGGATTTTCAGATCTGATGTTATCATGATCTGCCAAGTTAACTAAAAGTGGAAATTGGACTATGCATCTTTACACTAAAATATGCATATCAGTAAAATTTAAAGGTTTAAGATGTACAATTAAATGCTTAGGCAAGACATGATTTCATCTTTTATAACGAAAAGAGAATGTATTAAAAATATGAACATTGCAAAGCTTAAGCAGGATTCTTTATTAAGTCAAATCTAAAAAAATGATTATGAGATTTTAAAAAGAACAGGTCACCAATTATTTGGAAAAGTAGAAAACAAATAAAAATTTTTATCGAAACTCGCGTTGGGCGATTTTGGTCCGTATGTAAAAATGAATACACACACGTACATATGATTATAGGCATTATATAAAGTTAAATATATGCGAATATACAGGATTATATAAATACATGAACCATATAACACATGAATTTTAAAATGGATACAAGAACTATATAAATGAATACAAGAATTACATGAAGAATAAGATAGTATAGGAATATGGGAATCATTTATGATTCATTTTTACAGGGCTCTTCCCTCTACAGTATATAATAATGTAACATCCTAACTAATGCTAACTAGATGATAACTATGGGTAGTAGAAAACAAATCAAAAATTTTATCGAAACTCGCGTTGGGCGATTTTGGTCCGTATGTAAAAATGAATACACACACGTACATATGATTATAGGCATTATATACAGTTAAATACATACGAATATACAGGATTATATAAATACATGAACCATATAACACATGAATTTTAAAATGGATACAAGAACTATATAAATGAATACAAGAATTACATGAAGAATAAGATAGTATAGGAATATGGGAATCATTTATGATTCATTTTTACAGGGCTCTTCCTTCTACAGTATATAATAATGTAACATCCTAACTAATGCTAACTAGATGATAACTATGGGTTTTATAATGCAGATTTACATATATACACAACATAAGTCGGGTGGTTAAGTCTAGTTCACGTGGTCTGGGTACGCACTCTTGGTCGTGCATAAATAGTTTCACGTTGTTCTGTGTCTCTTGTTTTCCTTTGTTCCCAGAACGATCTTTTCATCACAAATATACCTAGGATAATAGTACATACAATGATGATACTAACGGCAGATTTTGAAAAAATTGTTACAGGTTGTAGTATTTGTAAGAGGTTATTCTGGTTATCATGTGAAATTCTAAAACGACTCAATTGATCATTCCATTCAGGGGCATGTAGCTCGGGTAGGATGGTTACAGGTTTTATGGAGAGATTTAAGATCTTTATGACGGGTTTAAATTTAATTTGTGACGGGAAGGGGTATGAGTTATTAAGGGTAACCTTGTACGGGTTGTATATTTGGAGGGTTTTTGAATGCAAGGAGCAATCAATTGGTAGCCGAATAACCATAGGGATTGTGATGGGGGAATAATTCGACGGACTCGAGAGTAGCGGCAGTCCTGTTCGCGAAAGAAACCCAGATGTCTGGTCCAATTCGTAGATGGATGGTTTTAGGGGAATGAATTTTTTTAAATGAACATACCGGGGCATGCCGGTCACGAATTAAGTCGATAAAGCAAGACATAGTAGTTGGAAGAATAACTGGTTTGAGTGGAGGGCAAACGAGTTGTTTATTTAGTTGCGGGAATCGGCAATGCCGGACGTCGCTATCTGACATCATAGAATAGGCTGACAGATCTTTGGTAAGGAAAAGGTAAGGTGGTACGGTGGGTAAATACAACCGATAGACATTAGAGTTGTTTTGGTAGGGTGTTGGGAAAGGGTGAAATTTATCATATATACGTCATAAGTGAGTACATCGAAGAATGGTATAATTATGAGATATGTGTAGGGGCGTGGTCCATGTGCAGTAGGGTGGCCCACTTTTCAATTTTTTTTTAAAGTATAGGTTATCGTAGTTTTTCCCATTATTTGACACTGTACTAGCACATTGGTACCATTTTTACAAAAATTGATCAATATTTAGGGGCCTCGCATCGACCTTGAAATTACAAGTTTTTTTTTGAAAATGTGTACTTTTTAACTTTTTACTGAATCAAGATAAATCATTAAGTAGGGATGTTTTCTGAATCCTCTTGATGAGAGAAGTCGTTTGGTATGTCTTCCAATGTCATACGACTAACGGTTTAAAAGTTGTGCCTGTATACAGGTAATACCAATGTGCTAGTATAGTGCCAAATAATGGGAAAAACCACGATCACCTATACTTTTCAAAAAAATCAGCAAATAGCAGACAAATAAGGAACAGCTGGGACTGACAGCAACTTTCCTTCTGTGCAATGAGGAGCCCCGGAGATGAGAATTGCTTGGCGTTGCTCCGCCGTTCCAAGGAAGTTCTGAAACACATGCCATATATTTCAATTTCATGGTTGTAAAGTAACCTATTTTTGTCACATTCAGTTCTCTTTTTAATTGACATTATGCGTCATGAATCTCATTACTAAATTGATAGCTATGAAAACTTAATCAACTGTCCTTGACCATTTTGCCATCCCAGTGGACAACAGGGTGCCTCGGTGGCGTGAAGGAGTCCTTCACAGCCGTCGCCACTTCACGGCGATGTGACACTCTTCCCCGGCGAGCCGTTTCTTTCGAGATGCTGAACTGATTGAGGTCTGCTGGTGGATCCGCCGAACGTGTGATAGCAGCCACAATGCTTACTACCTATGTAGAGAATGGAAAGTGGAAAGGAAACTGTCAAGAATACATGTGGGTTACGGGACACTTTAAAACTGACGCTATCGATGAATACTATACACAATACGCACCTGATTATTGGACATGCGGAAACGATCAGCCACTTCCATGACAGCAGGTGCATTAAGGATGCGGCGAGGAAGATTGACAGACACACTTGGCTCTTTCGGCAGGGGGAACGCTAGTTCTGTCTCCGACTCTCCTGACATGCCAGTATCATCATTCTCCATGGCCTCATCTCCGGTTTCGTATGCACACTTTGAGGTTTGCGGCTCCTGGCGAGGACGTTTTCTTCCTTCCTGTAGCTTTCTTTTTACAGCGAAAACTTTATCGTTCCCGCTCATCGTTGCCACCCGAGTACCACGTTGATCGAGGTAGAAGTCAATGTCTTCTTTCTTGTCCTTGTCGGACAGCATTCGATTCTTCTTTATATCTTCGACAGCGTCAGATGCTCCGATATCCCAGCTTGTCCACACTGTCCGAAAACTTCTGCCGTTTTCCTCCGGCGTCAGTTTCTCGTTTTCTGCTCTTTTGGAGTAAGTGCCACTCTTTCCACAATGCCTCTAGCTTCCGTTCGCAGTTGAGCTTTGTGATTGTTTTAATGCGGGCCATGTTCCAAAACTTTAAGACGTTGTTTACGGTTTCTTTGAATGCGTCTTTCCTGTTAGCAGTGTACTGGATAACACTGAAGAAGTATTGCAAAACCTGCCGTGTTGTTGGCAATTTGCTACCACTGATGGAGGACGACGGTTGGCCAACTAAAAAAAATTCCGAGGCCGATCTTAGAGAAGGTAGCGATGTTATTTTCGCCTTTCCTTTTGATGACTCTCTATTTGTAGCTTCAAGAGTTCTTCCAGTTATGGTTGCCATCGATTTGTCCATGACAAAGGATGAGGAACTCAGACAGAATTTCAAAATGTTATGATATGCAAAAAAAGAAATAGGTTAGGTTAGTATAGTGCCAAATAATATGAAAAATCACGATCACCTATACTTTTCAAAAAAAATTGAAAAGTGGGCCACCCTAATATGCAGTAGGGTGGATCACTTTTCACTTTTTTTTAAAATTATAGTTGGTCAAAGTTTCTCCCATGATTTGGTTCAGTGGAAGTACACTGACACCATTTTTACCAAAATTGATCAATATTTAGGGGTCGCGCATCGACCTTGAAAATTTCAATTTTGGAAATTTGGACAAATTGACAATTTTTTACTGAATAAAGATAAATCATCAAATTACCATATTTTCTGAATCCTCTCAGTGAAAGAAATCCTCTCAGATACTTACCAAGTTGATAGGACAAGTGGTTTAGAAGTTATACTCACCTTGAGATAGCATGAAAATTTAAAATACCGTATTTGTCCCCGTACCTCCATATGCTGTCTGCCATTGTCTGCTTTTTAGGATAAAATAAAATGAATAAGGAAAGATCAAATGTATTTTGTATTAAAACGGTTTACCGATATCACTAAAGGCACTTACTCCGGTGCCCCTAACTAGGTTCAAAAACTGTATGAATCGTGGTTAGAACACACGTCATCTTAAGGCGTGCGCCATGTACTCTCTCTGCTAACTCCCTTTCCCTCTGCGCTACGTCATCTTGGCAAGTGACGACTTCTTGAAGTCACCGAGTTCTTTCCGGCTCTTTTCCACGAGCTGAAGAAGACCCTGCAGCTGTGACTCGTCTTTTGTGACAGTGTTCGCGTAATCTTCTATCAGTTTTTATCCCTCTCTCTGCCACGTCGTTGGTAACTTTCAGATGCGAGATGACATTCTTCAGATCACAGTAGTTCTTATCTTGATCCCACTTATTCACCGGCAGAGTGAGCCACGTAGACGCGCACACCAGCAGGCCTGTGAACACGAACCACGATGACTCATCGATCAGGTCCGGAAGGCGCGTCGTGTCATCAACCGAGACGTTGTCATACGTGAAGTCCTCGGGCACAGCGAGGCGGCACAGCTTCTTTGCCATCTCGTGCTTCACAGTGTCTTCCACTTTGTCACTGCAGAGGGCGAAAACGACGGTCTGAGGCCTCAGATACCACAAGTGCCGCCTGATCACTGCCAGTGAAGCCTCTGCAATCTCGTGATCCACAGCCTTGTACTGCAGAAGACGCTGGTACAACACAAGGTCATTCAGCGGGGCATCAGCTGCGACAGGAGCCGCCAGCCAGGCAGGTGCGTAGAGGAGTGCAGTAAATAGTACCACTCTCTGAAGTTTCTGTACCAGCTCGTCGTCGAACTCCAGCTGACCGCTGAACATTAGGAGCTTCGTGTAGTAGATGATCTGAAACGAATACGCACTGTGATGTATAAATACCGATACCACTCCATAGATGGTAGGCTCCTAGGCGCATGAAGTGTGTGCCACGACGTGGCTGGGCCCCGAGTACCAGGAGTGTAATCTCCGCCACTTCTCGGTAGTCTTCTCTGACAAGACCAGAAGCGGTGCCGAGGAACTTGACTGCCTCATCTCGGAGCTCCATCAGCCACGTCACCTCCGAAAAATGCTCGATCTCCAGCTCGCGATAAGTCGAGAGGTCGAGCTTGTCCCACCTGAAAGGGGAGTTATGAAAATATTGCATGAAAACGACTGAAGTTTCCCTTTTCGACTGCTATTAACATCATTAGTAGAAGGACGCTGATATCTCAATTGCTCTGAAAGCAAAAAATCATTGGAGAAAACAAATGCGCCTTAGACTTGAAATTCACCTCCTCAGATACTGGAACAAAGGTTCAGTTGGTGCTGTGGTTCTTCCAAACGCGGTGATGACCACTGCCCCCACGATGAGCTCCATAACGTGATGGCGACAGCCCAGCTGGAAGAGCGGTTTACCAAGCATGTTCTCCAGCCGGACCACCGCACCCTGCACCCTCCCCGTATTGGAGGAAGTTGTGTCGAAGCACAGTCCAATCACGTTGTTCTCGCATCCCCAGTCTTTGAGAGCACGAAAGGTCGCCTGGGCCTGGGACAGACAGGTGCCGTCAGCAACAGTCGGAACGGCCAGCAACTTTCCTTCTGTGCATTGGGGAGCTCCGGAGATGAGAATCGCCCGGCGGTGCTCCAATGATCCAAGAGAGTCCTGAAACGTATGTCATACATGCCAATCCATTATCGTCCACTGGAATATGTCAATCCACTGTCGTCACTGGAACATGTTAATTCACTGTCGTCCGCGGTGAGGGCAAAACTGACCTTGATTACTTTACCGTCCCAGTGGACGACAGCATGCCTCGGAGATACGAAGGATTTCTGCACAGCTGTAGACACTTCACAACGATGTGTCACTCTTCCACGGCGAGACGTGTCCTTCGAGATACTGAATTTGTCCAGGTCTGCGGGCGGATCTGCCGAACGTAGGACTGCCGCCACGACACTTGCCACCTATGTGCGAAGTTGAAAGGAAATTGACAAGGATGCGTATGGTTTTTATTTGACAAAATAATCACTAAATTTTCCGTCGTTACGTCTATTATATCTTTGTCAAGGAAAGATCATTACTGATACATACACACCTGATTATTGGACATCCGGAAGCGATCAGCCACTTCAATAACAGCCGGTGCACTGAGGATGCGGTGAGGAAGGCTAATTGATACAGTTGATTCTCTCGGCTGTCGGTATGGTGGTTCTAGCTGTGATTCGGAGTTGCTCGATGATCTGCTTTCTATAGATTCATCGTCGCTCTCAGCTTCGGTTCCTAATTTCGTTTTTGAGTTGCCTGGCTCATCACGAGATTGTTGTCTTGAGAGTTGCCGTTTTCTCTTGACAACGAACACTTTATCATTCCCACTCATTGTTGCCTGGCGCAGGCCCCGTTGATCCTCATAAAATTTAATATCTTCTTGTTTGTTGCTGTCTGAGAGCAGTCGACTTTTCTGTATCTCTTCAATAGCATCGGGAGCTCCGATGTCCCAGAGCTTGTTCAGATTTTCTGAAAACTTCTCCCTGCCTTTTCCCGCGTCACTGTCTCTCATCTTGCTCTTCTACAGCGAGCGCCACTCTTCCCACAGTAACTCCAGTTTTCTTTCGCAGTTACGCCTCGTGATCGTCTTTATACGTGCCATGTTCCCAAATGCCAGAACATTGGCCACCGTGTCTTTTACGGCGGCCTTCCTGTCAGTAGTTTCCTGCTTGGCATAGAAGAAGTACTGGAGAACTTGATGGGTGGTTGGCAATTTGGCACCACCGATCGAGGAAGATGGCTGACCAATTAAGAAAACGTCCGTGGCTGACCTTAGAGAAGGTGGTGCTGTTGTTGCTGCTTTCTCTTTTCCAGAATAAGTAACTTTCAGAGTCTTCCCACTCGTGGTTGTTAACAGTTTATCCATTGTACTAAAGTCTAGACTTATCAAACAAGAATCAATTGACACAGTTGATCTGTAAAAAGCAAACTGTGATTAGTAAAAATATTGGTCATAGACATAGCGTGTGTGTATAATTGGGATTTTAGGATGCGCCAGCTACTGATGCTATGATTACGTCCATAACGGGGGAAAAATACGGTATTTTAAATTTTAATGTTATTTCTAGGTGAGTGTAACTTCTAAACCACTTGTCCGATCAACTTGGTACGTATCTGAGAGGATTTCTTTCACTGAGAGGATTCAGAAAATATGGTCATTTGATGATTTATCTTTATTCAGTAAACAATTGTCAATTTGGCCAAATTTCCGAAATTGAAATTTTCAAGGTCGATGCGCGACCCCTAAATAGTGATCGATTTTGGTAAAAATGGTGTTAGTGTACTTCCACTGAACCAAATCATGGGAAAAACTTTGACCAGCTATAATTTTTTTGAAAAAGTTAAAAGTGATCCACCCTTGTGCAGTCCAGGTGTATTCTAGAAATTGGGGGTAATTAGTGTGATTGTTGTTGTTGTTGTTGTTTACCCGATCAGCCCACCCTGATCGAGCAAGCCGGCGGCACGCAGGTAACCGATCGCCCTCTCCGGAGAGGACCAGAGGTTCAGCGCACTAGTGATGTTGTGTTGTGTTCGTTGTTGTGCTAGAGCGGTACAGTCCGTCATAATGTGTTCAATTGTTTGTGTTGTGTCTTGGCACAGGTGGCAGGTGTCGTCTATGGAGTTGTCTAGTCTGTGTTTATAGTATGTCCGTAAGTTGGGGGTGATGTCCACATCGGAATCGTGCTAAGTTAACTTGATCCGATCTGCTCAGGCTGATCTCTGACCTGTTAATGGGTGGCGGCTTCGCACCTAGGACCGCATTCGGACCGAGTCGTGTCAGTGCTTTGTGGGTTAGGTGTGTGTGTATGTGTTTTCTGTACTGTGTGATGTCTGTGGGGCGTGGTATGGAATGGAGTGTTTGGTTATAATGTCTCTCTGGTGTTACCTTAATGGTGCGAGGTGTTGGTGCATGATTGTACATGTAGTGACAAGGGTGTTGTGGGTTAGTTGTCGCTGCTGCCATGAATTGTGTTCCCCTCATGTCTAAATGTTCCCTAACTTTTAGTATTTTTGTTTCTGTGTGCAGGTGTTCTATTGGTGTTGTTTGAGTGCATCCTGTAATGATACGAAGTGCGTTGTTTTGTATTGTTTGTAAGGTGTTTATGTGTGTGTTTGAGATAATGGGTGCCCAGCATGGGCTAGCATAGTCCATAACTGAGCGAATATATTGTTTGTATATGGGTGATGTTGTTTCCTGCTGGTGTCCAAAGTTTGTGCCTGTTAGTACCCTAAGCGTGTTAAGTCTTGACGTACATTTGGTTTTAATGTCCTGAATGTGGTTTGCAAAAGATAATGATGTGTTGTATGTGACACCAAGTATTTTGGTTCTGTGAGTGTGTGGAATGTTGATGTTGTTTGGTGTAAGCTGTGGAATTACCTGGTGTTCTTTTGTGTTGCTTGTAAGCAAGGTGATGGTTGATTTTGTGGGCGCTAATTTGAGTCTATATTAGTGTGGTTGAGTGGGAATATGGGTGATAATTTTAATTGTGTCTGGGCGGTGTGAATCAAGGACTGAAGTGTTTCCCTTGGTATTAGGGTGGAAAGAGTGATTTTTCCATGAGCTAGCTGGGTTGCACGCAAAACCTTGGAATGAATCGTAATTATTTGTTGTAAATACTTATCGATTAGGGTTACTTGTAGGTTAATTATCTCTATTAATTCTAGATATCTTTTGTGTTCTTTGTATTGAGCTAACATGGATTCAAGGTATGTGAATCTGTCCGAAAGGGCGTGGAGGAAGCGATTGTTTTCGTGTAGTGACCTAATAGTTTGTTCTAACATGTGTCTATTATATTGTCGATTTCGCGCGAAGAGATTCAATTTGAGTTCAATTCTTTTAATATCTTCTTCGGTTGCTAATCCGAATAAACCTTTGAACAGTTTCCCTCCTATATCTATCAATCCCCTTTTATTTCTTTGATTAAAGTTTTCCGAGTTTTGAGTTCCAGTTTGTATCCATGGTAAGGCTAATATTTCTGATAGAGCGCGTGCTGTAGTTCGAATATTTTCGAAGGTATTTTCTAACAGAACGCGACTAATCTGATCTTTTCCCTGGAAAGAACCCTGGACTTTACTTTCAAACGTTTTTAATTGGGTTTGTATCTGAAAGAGATTGATCTTGATTCTAGCAGGGGGTTGCAAATCGATAAAAAGGTCCGCGTGTCCTTTCAAAAATTTACCTTCTGCGAGCTTTTCTTTAAAAACTCCGGTAGAAATTTTAATGTTAGGGCTACAAGAGTAAATAATTTGGAAAATTATAAGGGTGACAATTTTATTCATTTCTACGCCTTAAACTATACGGAGCTGGGGTGGCCGTGTGGATACTTGTGTTTGTGGGCGAAGGGGTCGGCCTCGTTTACGTGGCAATGGGGGTCGACCGTTAAACTCGGATTCTGAGCGGGTTCGTTTCTTATGTGAAGGTTCTAGTTCACGTGGTTGATGCATTTGCGAGCGGTATGTAGAGTCCGTCGATCATCATTTGGTGAAGGTGGTGACAGAGGAAATGGTGGAGTTGAAGATGGTGAGGTTTCACTGAGTGATCCTCTCGAAGGAGTTTCTCCAGGGTCTGTGTCCGATGGGACTCTTAGTTCTGGGGCCTCCTCTTGTTCAGAGATTAGCTCGAGTACTGGTGGTATTACGAGGTACCAATCTTCGTCATGGGTAGTGGTTCCTGCGGTGACCACTTCAGTTTTTTTATCCCTGCGATTTGTTAATACTTGACCTTTGAAGGATAGGCGGCTCGAACGCCTGGCAGCTGTTTTTTGGGAAGGTGTTGTTCGGAAGCTATCTTCAAATTGTCAGCGTGAATGATCTTTAGTTTGGAATGATCCCGGAGGTCGAGGATTTCATAACGATTTTTTCCGAGGTTTTTCATAATCCTATATGGGCCATCCCATTTTGGGTATAATTTGCGATGAGCACTGGCGGTTTCACGCTCTTCAGATAACATCGCATACCGACGATTATAGTCCGTTGACGGGGATGACGCCTATGTTGCTCTTGCTCCATCTGTTGGTTTCGTTGGTCGAGGGCATAGCGGATTATGTCAAAAATCTTGAAAGATCGTTCAGCTAGTTGCTGATTTGCTTCTGCCATTCGGAAGATGTTAGAACTGCCGGGTCGATTTGGTCGGGCAAATCAAAAGGTAGACGCTTGTCGTAGTGATATAGGACGAAATGAGGGGTGTCCCCGATGGACACATTATAGCCATTGTTGATGGCTGTTTGTACCATGGGAAGGGAATCATCCCATGTACGGGAGGATGCATCGACAACGTGGCGCAGGGCTTCTAAGATCTTTCGATTGTGCCTTTCCACTAAGCCGTTTGCCTGCGGATGGTATGCCACAATGTGTGTATTTTTAATTTTACACATGTTACAGAGTGACTCGAACAGTTTGGAGTGAAACTAAGGCGTTATCCGAATTAGGATGGAAGGAGTAGTATGATTGGATGACGCGTTCCACTAGGGCTCTGCCACAGTTTCCGAGGTCTGGTCTGGAATGGCAGCTACTTCGCTGTAACGCGAGAAGTGGTCCGTAAACACAATGATGTACTGGTTTCCCTTTGATGTTTTGGGAATGGTCCCAGTATATCCATTCCAGTTCTTTGCCAGGGCCTTTGGCATACTGGATATTTATGCAGGAGCTGTGGATGGTACGTTGCCCTTGTTTTAAACACGACGGACATTCGGCGATGTATTCATGTACCTTTCTGTTCATTCGGGAAAATGGTATCGCTCCAAAAGACTCTTGATGGTGCGATCCGGCCCCATGTGGCCATACAAAGGTGAGTCGTGACAAAGTCCAATGGCTATATCGACGAGATCCTTTGGTATCTCCACGAGGTCGTTTCCATCTTCGTTCCTGAAATGTACGAGCCCATCTTTGAGGTTGTACTGTTCTTTTACCTTCGATGGTTCCTTTTGTTCCAGGCGCGCCCGAAGGTTTTGGGTGTGTTGGTCCTGTTGTTGGGAGTATTGCAGACACTCGTAGTCGAACACAGGAAGAATTCCTATTTTATTCACTTGGGCGTCGGGCTTGAGTCTCGACAATCCGTCTGGAATAACTTGAAGTTTTCCCGGTTTGTATACGATTTTTGCCGCAAAGTCCTGAATCAACAGAGCCCATCTACTCAACCGTCCTTCAAGTAGCTTGTCCTTGAAGAGGTACGTGAGTGGCTTATGTCAGTCTTGATGGTTACATCGTAGCCATAGACGATATTTCGGAATTTTTTCAAAGCCCAATATACCGCTAGGGCCTCTCGGTCCGTAGTGGAATAATTCCGTTGAGGTGCAGAGAGAAGTTGACTGGCATAAGCAATGGGTAATTCCACACCATCTACGTCCTGTAAATGACGGCTCCTAGTCCATAGGAGGAAGCATCTGTGGCTATGACGAAGGGTCTTGTGTAATCAGGATATTGTAGGATGGGATGACAGGTTAGTTTAATTAAAGTTTCAAAGGCATGTTGGTGATCGGATTCCCAGTTAAATTTAGAATTTTTCTGGAACAAATTAGTAATGGGTTTAGCAATATTTGAAAATTGGGGGATAAATTCCGATAGAATCCGACAAAACCAATAAATGCACGGCGTCGTCGATGGTTTTGGGTACAGGGTACCTTTCCAGGCTTCGAGTTTGGCTGGATCAGGTTTAATTCCTGTGGATGATAGTAGGAATCCTAGGTATACCAGGGACTCTTGTAAAAATTGCACTTTGCAAGCTTCAGTTTAAGGTGTGCTTTTCTCAAGCGTGATAGCACATTCTGAAGACGTTGAAAGTGTGTTTTTATGTCCGAACTGTAACGATAATATCGTCAAGATAAACGAGAGCTTCGACACCTAATAGGTCGGAAAGGACTATATTCATCAACCTAGAGAAATTAGCAGGCCCATTTCGGACTCCGAAAGGTAAAACCTGGAATTCGTAATGGCCTCGGTTAGTGGAGAAAGCAGTCAATGCCCGAGATTCGGGACTGACCTCCATTTGCCAATAACCGATGCTAAATCGAGGGATGAAAAGAAGTTCGCTTTCCCTACGTTCAGAATTGTTTCCTGCATGTTTGGAATCGGGAAACGGTCTGGGATGGTAATGTGTTCAGGCGTCTAAAATCTATACAAGGGCGAGATGTTCCGTCCTTTTTGGAGAAGAATCATAGGAGCGGACCAGGGACTAGCTGAAGGCTGAATGACATCCTGCTCCAACATGTCCGTGATGTGTTCCTCAATAGTGACTAATTGGGAATGTGGAACCCGATAGGGAGGAATGAAAATGGGTTTGGAATTGGGTTCCAGCTTGATTTCAAAAGGGACCAAATTAGTTCGGCCCAGAGGATCTCCTTTTAGGGCAATCACATCTCTATTTCTTATCAGGAAATCGAGAAGTGATTCCATTAGTTTGGGATCCTGTAAGCTGGTGACTCCTGAAGGGAGTGCTCCAGACATTTCTTATATTCTTCTTTTAATACTGAAGGATTTAACTCTAAGGAACTGGAAACACGATTTATCGTACTGGTGGGGAAATCTGAATCTATTTCTACTGTGGAAACAGTTCCTATTTTCTGATTTGAAGTTAATTCTATGGGCTTTTTCCTTTGTTTAAACAAACAACAGGGATAGCTGAATTCTGACTCTGACTAAGGACTTGGGCAATAAGAACATCTCTTTTGAAATTACTTTTCTCTGTAATCAGAGTACGCTCTGACTCTAATAATTTTCCTTGACTGTCGACTACTTTTGCTAGGAAACAAATCTTCTCATAAGGTGCTACTGTTATATGCTCGGTAGGGCATATGAAAAATTGTGAATCTGACTCTGGTTCGGCGACTAAAATTTGCCTTTTGGCTGAACTGAACTGGCTGACTGGAAACTGGCTGACTGGAAACTGGCTGACTGGAAACTGACTGACTGGAAACTGACTGACTGGAAACTGACTGACTGGAAACTGACTGTGTTGATCCAACTGGATTCAACAACTGGAACTGATTACCCTGGGGTCTGATTTCTGGAGCGGTTGTCCCTCTGGATGCAACCGGCTGACTTGAACTGCTATCAAGTGGAGGGGGTTTCCTATTTCTTTCGGAAATCTGAACAACTAATTCTATTAGCATTAAGCTGTCTGTTATTCTCACGGAGATGGTGTGTCCTATTTCGACACTTTACTAACTTTCCGGCTGGGTAAATCTCCCATTGATTCCGGTTAAAAAAATCCATACCTAGTAGGATATCTGTCTGAAAGGTGGCGACTGTGTCCACTATACAACATTTCGCGGGGTATACCGCGTTTCCAACTTCTAAATATAACTCAATTTCTCCGTATGTAGGTATAGGTGTGCCCGTAACTCCTCTGAGTTGACAGGAGGGTGCCTTAATTTCATATTTGTAATCTGTACTCTCTAGTAATTCATCTACACATTGTTTCTTAATTAACGTCGCGTGTGCTCCTGTATCTTGGAGAGCAGTTAAATCTTGGTTATCAGTGCTACAATTTATTATTAAATCTAGGAGGTCCGCAGCTATTATCCTGATGGGGAGTTTGTGCGTGTATCCTGGTTCATTACTGCAATTTAGAAAGGAGGAGGTTGAACTGCTGCCTCCAATGTAGGGTCTAAAAAAGGGCTCGAGTTGTCTTCTATGGGGGAACTGGGTCATATTCTACGGGATCACCATACGCTGGAGGGTGTTCTTGAAAACTGTAGTCTGGGGAAAATGACTCCTCCACGGGTACTTCTACGTACCGAACTAGCTGACCTTGCTGATTGTACTGGGGTTTGTACATGGGGTAATAGTGTGATTGACCCTGTGGTCATAATCTATTTGGTTGGTGGTTCAGCTGAGGCTGGGAATGGACTGGTTTCTTGGGATTGGGGGACTTTTGGGAACGTTGGTGGTTTGATTTCTGAAAGTGGGGCCTCTACCCTGCAGGGGCTTTATCAGCACACTTTTGGCGATCGCCATGACGATGACCATGTTCGTGACAGTGGAAGCAATAAGAGGGATAATTGCACTGACTTATCATGTGACCAAAGCTAACGCAGTTAAAACACAGTGGAGGAGGGTGTGTATTCTGGGTTTGGGGGCTTGTTTCTGGGGTGGTGTTCCCTGCATTGGCCTCGATTTATAGGGTTGTTGTTGTTGTTGCTGTTGGTGTTGTGGTTGCTGCTGCTGAATGTAATGTACGGGGTTTCTCCACCCTTTCGGTAGTTCGGGTTTGCTACATCTGGGTAATGTTCCCGTGTTTTATTTATGGCTACACTTACAGGTTTGTCAACATTTAAAAACTCCTGAAACTTTCTTTTAGGTGCTCCGGGTAGGTTTTGGTAAATGGTCGTTGCTACTATTAGATTTCTTTGTTTTGAAGTGAAAGTAATGCCACACGCATTTTCTGCGGCTCGGAGGGCTTCTCCTACAAGTTTATATGTTCGTGTAATAAAATTGTTTAAATCTTCGTGTTCCTCTTTCTTCCATTTAGCTTGGAAGACTGCTTCTAACGTGGCTAAGGGTTGTGCAAGTGTTATTTCTTTAAAAAATTCTAATAAGTTTTGTTTAAAATTGTCCCATGTTGTAGCTTCGCTAATCGATGGGACGTAGGTGACTGTGTCATGAGCATTCCCTTCTTTAGGGTCGATAAATCTTTTTGCTTCCCTAATCTTTATATCATCATCGGTAATGATTTCGTGTAAAAAATGTTGTTCTAAAGACTCAATCCAAGGTTTTACCCGTGGTTCAACAAAGTGATTATTTATGGTCCCCTTAAAAATTAAAACAGTATGGGGAAGGTTTACTAGTCTACCTAAGTTAATGTACGCTGGGGCGGGGGTTTGGGACATATTGGCTTGTACTGGATCTGAAGTTTGTGTGTTTGGGAGTATGTTTGAAGGGCGCGGGGTAGGTGAAAAAATGGGTGGAGGGAAATTTTCGATGTCAGAAAGCGCACCGTCTGAATCGCTCATATGTGAAGGTACTATTAATGTGTTCTAATTTGGTCTGCTTGACCGATCTTAATCTATAGAATGATTACTTGAGTGGTTTTCCTAACTACTCTATCTAAAGAATACACATTAAATAAATGCACAATAATTTGCCTAACTAGGGGAAAATTTGAAAAGATTGTAAACAAAATAATAAAAAATGTAAACAAGATTTCACTCGAATGTACGTGAAGGTATGGTAATACTATGCTTGGTATATTAAATAAAATTATACTATACTAACTATAATACTGGAAATAACTCGGTTTCACTAAAAGAAATGTATCACTGTTTTTTTTGTTAATTCTGGCTCAATACTAATTATTAACTGTTAATAATACTGACTTTTCAAATGTTTAGAGATTATTTTAAAACAGAGTTTTGTACTTAACAAGATTCCTACGACGAAATCCTTCACGTGTCCTGAAGACGTGTCTTGCTGGCTACTTGTTCTTGGATGAAAACTAGGCGTGGAGAACTTGAAGTCGTGACACACCGGTTCAAGGGTGAATGTGACGAACTAGAAGTCGTGATACGCCGGTCAACTGGTTGTTGGTTCTAGTTCTAGGTTCTGGAAGACTGGAAGAATCCTGGATGCAGAGGTCGCCAGTTTATTAAACCCTCCGTCTATGGCCTGGGTTGGTTCGAAGTCGACCGGGGTTCTAGTTAGGTGGCAGCAACGGATGTGTTATTTGTGGTAGTTTCTTCTATATTATTCTCCGAGTTCTTCTATAGTGGCTCAGAGGATTCTGGTAGACTTACTAAAATTCTCTGAAGATTCCCGGATTCTTCTTGTAACGTATCGGGAAATTTGACTGACTAAGTTCCTGAAGAGAACAAGGCTCGAAGGAGAAGACAGAGATTATTTCTTACTGGATTTTACTGCAAAAAGGTATAGGTAGTGCTCAGCCTTTAAATCTATTTCTTAATGCCTATGGAAGAATTTTACTGGGGTTTATATACCCCAAAACTACTAACATCATTGTTATTAAATGTTGAAAAGGCTGCATTATTTTTGCACAATATTTGAAAATAAAGTAAATTTTTAGCTGTGGTAAGGTTTAAACGAATAAACAAGATATTTGAAGATGAAGCCATATTTTTATCTTAAACCGCGGATTTTCAGATCTAATGTTATTATGATCTGCCAAGTTAACTAAAAGTGGAAATTAGACAATGCATCTTTACAGTAAAATATGCATATGAGTAAAATTTAAAGGTTTAAGATGTATAATTAAATGCTTAGGCAAGACATGATTTCATCTTTTATAACGCAAAGAGAATGTATACAAAATATGAACATTGCAAAGCTTAAGCAGGATTCCTTATTAAGCCAAATCTAAAAAAATGATTATGAGATTTTAAAAAGAACAGGTCACCAATTATTTGGCAAAGTAGAAAACAAATCAAAAATTTTATCCAAACTCGCGTTGGGCGATTCTGGTCCTTATGTAAAAATGAACACACACACGTACATACATATGATTATAGGCATTATATAAAGTTAAATATATACGAATATACAGGATTATATAAATAAATGAACCAAGAGAGAGGTACATCATAATCTACATATGGAAAATGATCGAAAAACTGGTACCAAACCTAAAACTAAACCCAATTACCATTCAAACAACACTGGAAAATAGGAAAGGCAGAATGTGTAGTGTTCCCAAATTAAAAGCACGACAAGGGACCTCCTCAACCCTGAAGGAAAATAGCTTGGTTGTCAGGGGGCCAAGACTTTTCAACCAGCTTCCTAAGGACCTTAGAAACGTAACGGGGGTCAAAGTTGAAGTCTTCAAGAAAAGGCTGGATGCCTGGCTCAGGACAGTACCAGATGAGCCGGGCGTGCCTGGCTATGTACGGTGGAGAGCGCAAGAAAGTAACTCGCTCCTCCACCAGGCCAGACCTAGAGGCGGGGCCACCAGCTTGACCTCCGTGTGAAGAGAGACCAACACACGAAACAACATAAGCATAAGCATATAACACATGAATTTTAAAATGGCTACAAGAACTATATAAATGAATACAAGAATTACATGAAGAATAAGATAGTATAGGAATATGGGAATTATTTATGGTTCATTTTTACATATATAACACAATATCCAAATAAGTAGGTTTGGGTAAAAAAAACTTTCGTAATAGATGCAATTAAAGAAAACGGGATGTCGAATTTGTGGGAAGTTAGCATTTTTAAATAGATTCAGGTGGAAATAGGTACTGAAAGTTGAGAGATTTTCATCAAAAATCTTACTAGTTGTAGTCATAATTAGCGCCTATTCACATTATCTTAATTATCACTTCTCTAATTTATCGACTGTTCATAATTCCTCATAATTCTCATAATAAACGTATTTGTTTTTTCACTTTTCTTTCGCACCAGTCAATCACAGTATTTACATCAATCACACAGAACGTACATGCTTATTGATTTTGTCACAAGCTGTACCAAACATGTCTTTACAAACTCAAGCGTACTCTTATACAACGTTTAAAATGTTATAATTTAATACTTTATGATATCAGATCTCGTATAAAAAACATCATTTTCTGTACAAATGGCCACAAAAATACTTTCAATCCTAATATATGTACGTATAGAACGTACCATACGCTTTTCCACCTGTATTAAAAACGTAAAACTGAAAGTTGTATCATCATGCGAGCATAGATTCTGCGAAGACGTAAGTGAGCTCTAACATTTAATTTAAAATTATTTAACAGACTATTCAAGTGAACTGTACACCGACCTCATTATAACTTCTGGCTCATAATAACCCGCCATGCATATTTACACGAGTCGAATTTAAATATATATATATATATATATATATATTAGGGTGGTTCTTATTTGTATAGTAAAAATTTAAAATTTAAAATTTGGATGGCTCACTATTCCAGTTTTTTCTAACTAGGTATAAAACTTTTGCAATTGTAATTTCATGAAAATTAAATAATATTTAAGGGTTTAATATTTAAATATTTAAATAATATAAGGACCTACAGAAAATCAGTTGAGAGCAGTTTTCTTCGAACAGTAGAAGTGCGTAGGTGTGTTTTGCAGTACGGCATTTTGATTATTATTGTAAATTTAATTGCAACATGAGCCATTTTACGTGTATTATATATATAATATATACATACATATATATATATATATATATGGCCTATATATATATATATATATATATATATATATATATGATACACACAGACAGTGCATGGAACCAGGAACTCTTCTGGGATAATTAAATCCACTATAGTCCGAATAAGTAATGGTAAATGACAAATACCATAGTTTTTCTTTTTCATGATACTAGCCCGACGTGGGCAACGGGTCACTCGCAAAGCGGTCTCATAAATATAGCTTCTCTCACCAGCTATATGCAAAGCAGACAGGATCCAGCTTTGGGACATGGATCTAGGGTTAAAGCAGCCTAGCCCTGCTACATTTAGAACCTCAATATAAGCAAAAGACTCGCTGCCTTCTCGTCAGATTGAATACACCAAAGAAAAAGGGGTAACTATTATATTTTCAGCCAAAAACCAAAACTTAAACCTCAACTGGCAGAATTGAGCGTCCACTTTTCAAGGCACATAACATGTCCGTTTCAAGATGGGAATGAACTCAGAATGGTCCCCTGAGTTTTTTATGATACACACAGACAGTGCATGGAACCAGGAACTCTTCTGGAATAATTAAATCCACTGTAGTCCGAATAAGTAATGGTAAATGACAAATACCATAGTTTTTCTTTTTCATGATGCTAGCCCGACGTGGGCAACGGGTCACTCGCAAAGAGGTCCCATAAATATAGCTTCCCTCACCAGCTATCTGCAAAGAAGACAGGATCCAGCTTTGGGACATGGATCTAGCATCATGGATCTAGCATCATGGGCTAGCATCATGAAAAAGAAAAACTATGGTATTTGTCATTTACCATTACTTATTCGGACTATAGTGGATTTAAATATCCCAGAAGAGTTCCTGGTTCCATGCACTGTCTGTGTGTATCATAAAAAACTCAGGGGACCATTCTGAGTTCATACACATCTTGAAACGGACATGTTATGTGCCTTGAAAAGTGGACGCTCAATTCTGCCAGTTGAGGTTTAAGTTTTGGTTTTTGGCTAAAAATATAATAGTTACCCCTTTTTCTTTGATGTATTCAATCTGACGAGAAGGCAGCGAGTCTTTTGCTTATATTGAGGTTCTAAATGTAGCAGGGCTAGGCTGCTTTAAACCCTAGATCCATGTCCCAAAGCTGGATCCTCTGCTTTGCAGATAGCTGGTGAGGGAAGCTATATTTATGGGACCTCTTTGCGATTGACCCTTTGCCCACGTTGGGCTAGCATCATGAAAAAGAAAAACTATGGTATTTGTCATTTACCATTACTTATTCGGACTATAGTGGATTTAATTATCCCAGAAGAATTCCTGGTTCCATGCACTGTCTGTGTGTATCATAAAAAACTCAGGGGACCATTCTGAGTTCATTCCCATATATATATATATATATATGTGTGTGTGTGTGTGTGTGTGTGTATATATGGCCTATATTTTGTGAATTTTATGATTTTTTTATAAATATTTTATGAATGAATGGATGGATGCACAAAATGTTAAAACCATTTGTAGTACCTACACAAAAGAACTATATGCCAGGTGTCACTTTTTGTTCTCTACAGTGTCCTAGGAATTATGACCGCAACTGTACAATGTACATTACACATATTGTACTGTGTTTTGTTTAGTTAGACCTAGTATAATTTCAATTGCAATATGAGCTATTTTAGGTGTATTAATTATATAGTACCGGTAGTAGTTTACGGGCCTTAAGGGCCCTCATCTGCTAGTTTAGTTAGGCCTAATATAATTTGAACTGAAATACGGGATATTTTAGGTGTACTCTATATACACAGTATATTGTGCGTGTGTACAGAGGCAGATTAATACACCTCGGGGCCCCGGGGCAAAGAAGAATATGGGGGGGCCTTTTCTATAGTTTTTTATTAACAATACATGTACAGTACATAGTACATTTACACGAATTATATGTACAGTGCTCAGGCTAATTGAGAAACAAACTTAAAAGAACCTTAATATCGTCTATTTTGCCGTTTGCCAAAACCAAACAGTATTAAGAAAGTTGTTTTACCCAAACCTACTTATTTAGATATTGTGTTATATATATATATATATATATATATATATATATATATATATATATATATATATATATATATATATATATATATACACAGGGCGTCCCAAAAAAATGTATACACACTTTAACAGCTGATAGCTCAATTGATGTTTCTTTCTTTCCAAGTTAAACCCATTAGAATTAATAATGGCAGTCAGACTAAGCTTTGAACAAAGGAAATTCATTCTAAAATGCTACTGGAAGTGTGAAAACGCAGTTGAAGTGCAAAGACAGTTTAGGAGGGAGTTTCAAACAGATCCACCAACGCGACTTACCATCACTCGAATTAGAGATAAGTTTGAAGCCGTTGGAACTGTTCAGAATGTCCACAAGAAGCGTTCCGGAAGACCACGGACATCGACAAGCCCCACAAAGCAAGAAAGAGTACTGGAAACGTATCACCAAAGTCCAAGAAAATCTGTGCGGCAAGCGAGTCGTGAGGTAGGAATTTCAGAATCGTCTGTCCAACGCATTTTGAAGCGCTGTCAATGGAAAAGTTACATTCCAAGATTAGTCCATGCTATTAATGAAGATGATCCGGACCGAAGAGTGGAGTATTGCGAGTGGTACTTGGCACGATGTGGATGTGGATTGGACGAAGGGGTTTCGTAGAATACCCTCCGCGTTCACCAGACCTCACACCACTTGACTTTTTTTATGGGGATACTTAAAAGACAAAGTCTACGCTATAAAACCTGCAACAGTTGCTGAATTGAGAGCAGCCATTGAACGAGAATGCACACAAATACCAAACGAAATGTTTCGTGATGTTTGCGATTCCATTGCTTCGCGTTATCAGCAGTGCCTGGACCAGAACGGACGTCAGTTTGAAAACAGGCGTTGGCAAAACAATTAAATAATGTCTGTAGATTCTATTACATTTTGAAAATGAAATGTATTTTAATAAACACTGCCTTTATAAGTATTTAAAGTGTGTATACATTTTTTTGGGACGCCCTGTATATATATATAATAATAATAATAATAACAAGGTTAGTAACAACTAATAGTAATTAAAAGAAAGTTAAACTTAACTACTAGTCTGAAAACAATTACTGCGAGAAATATATAGCAAGATTGGGGTAGAGTCCCCAGATGTTTTTATTACGAACGGATTTGAAATCAACATATTTAATTTAAATACTCTTAACATGTGTACATATATATAAGAATAGCAATAAATCAATATTAGTAATAATGTTTAAGTGGATATTTAGAGGAGGAAAAACAGATTTGATGTTTTAGTTTTAAAGCCGCATTAAGCAACTTGATGTTTTTTAACACACGCAATTTTATAACGAAATTTGATATGCAGTAAAATTATTAGTTCAGTAAAATTATTAGTTCACATACCAGAAGATGGCCTATGAATGTGAATGTGATGGTATATATCGATGTAATTAACAGAAAACTACATATTTAAAAGTAAATAAACAATTAAGCAGGTGTTATAAGTGTATAAAAATTTCTTGTATTTGAGCTTCAGATCGGATGAAAATAAGTCAGTTTCCCTTAAGAAAAGAGAGAAAGTAATTGCTTTAAATTAAAATAATAAGCTTTCATTTTATTTTTCATAATAGAGATATTAAACAAAGAAAAATGTTTTTGATTTAAAACGTGTTTAACCTCAATTTGTTTTTTGTAATGTTAGCAATTTGTTAACATATGAAAATTGAATTACATTTGAAGAGGTAATGTGGTATTACAATATAGTAATGCGCTTTGAGAATACAATCCAAGTCATTGTATGTTTAGAGGTCGATGCATACTCTCGTTATGTCTATTAAACCCTTTTTAAGATATTTATTTTAAGTTTTAATTTCTAATGTTTACGGGTATAAGTTCAAAATTGAGTGTCAAACTCTATTTTTGTCTGTTTTTGTTTGTACTCATGAAAGAACCCCACAGGAGATTTTTTTCTCGTGAAGGAAGGCGAGGATGAATCCTTTCCCCCCTCCCCCTCAAAAGGAGGTAGGGGCCCCTCAATGGGAAAGTGCCCTTCATTAAGACCTGTGAGGCCCATAAATTGGTTCTGAACTTAAGGAAGGGGGCCCCTTATAACGGAGGCTAAGGCCTCCAGGGGCAGGACTTCAGAACACCCCGACTTCCTCGTCCAAAATGCGGATATACTACTCACCACCATTGTCTGGCCTCCCACCTCGCGTGCCACTACATACAGTATTATTCTATTACAGTATAATAACGGATAAATGCACCATGTCTAAAATTAGTAATTCTCAGTTAACTCGATTCACGGTTGAGTAATCCACCGATAATCGGGTGAGTAATACAGATATATAATTAGTTTTCGGCATGCAACTTGTAAAGTGATTTATATTTTACCTATACACAGATTTCATGTGTTCAAATGTGAATCCTTCCTAAAATGGTGTGTAAATATGTCTTGTATTTGAATTATATATCTGTATTTAGTAGTTTTTTAAAATCTGTAGCTTCTTAATGAAAAACTCAACAGCTCACATCATACATATATTACCTTTATAACATCGCAGGTCCAGAAACTCTATAAGAGTAAATATAAACTCATCCAACTCTTTTCTCAAGAAAGTAATGATTATTATGAATAATTTCCTTCCAGCGTTCCCCTTTGTTTTCCCTTTTCTAACTTTCACTTGTTCTCTCTTATATGTAATGAAATGAAAATTCGCTTTCTTGAGCTGCGAGCGAAACTACGAAACTACTGTAGAACGAAACTACGAAACCCTCCTAACTTTTCTAACAATTTAATTATTCCATGATGAAAAGGCTAAACGCGAAATATTATATTAACACTTGTTATTTTCTTTTTAAACCCACATCGTTTATTTTTCTAACAGTGGTTAAATTTTATTTTAAAAGAATTTCTTTACAAAAAATTAATTTTGAAAAATGCCCTTATGAAAATTGCTGTTTTTTTTTATAAAAAAAGTTTTAATATTGTTTACATGAATTTAATTTCAAAAGAATGTTCATCAAATTACATCAACCAAACGTTCAGCTTTCAAGATTATGCGAATGTAACTATTTTGCATATCAGTTAGAGGCTTTGAAGATGAAACAGGTTTTCAAGTATTTAAATCATTTTCATTTAAAAATAAATAAATGAAGGTTATTTTTTTTAGAATTAAAATTCTAATACAAAATGTAAACTACAGGGTCACAGAAGTCTGATATAATTTTTTTTATGTTGGAAGGAGGGGCCAAAGGCGAATTCCCGCAAAAACGCCCCCCTCCCCATAGAAGAAGAAGAGAGCCAAAATCAAAGTTCAGGGTTTTCGAGATGACTGGACACTCTGCGTTTGAAAGATTGGAGGTCATTGACAGGAGGAAAGATGGATTGAGGAAGATTGTTCCAGAGTTCACAGGTCGAGTAGAAGAAACATTGAACATACCGATTAACTCTTGCGTTAGATAGTTGGACAGAAAAGGAATGAGAATGTATAGAAAGTCTGGTGCTGCATGCTCGCCTTAAAGGAGGAGGCATGCAGTTACAGAGTTTAAAAGAGTGTACGTTACAATAGCGATAGTAAAGAGAGAGTGAGGCAACATTGCGCGAAGAGAAAGGGACTGAAGACAGTCAGTAAGAGGCGGGGAACCCACATAGACGGCTATGTGGGTTGAGCCATCCCACACATGAGAAGCAAACTCCATACAGGGGCGAACAAAACCCCTGAACAGAGACAGCAACTAAGGGGGGGGAGGTGAAGAAACCACGGAGGCGGTACAGCACACCTAACCTCTTATACAGGAGCGGAGCGGACAAAACCCCTGAACAGAGAGAGCAACTAAGGGGGGGAGGTGAAGAAACCGCGGAGGCGGTACAGCACACCTAACCTCTTACAAGCTGTTTTGGAAAGAGAGTATATGTGATCTTTCCAAGAAAGATCATGAGAAAAGGAAACGCCAAGAATGTTAAGAGAAGAGGAAGGATTGAGTTGTGTGTTGTTGAAGGTAAGGGGATAGTTGTGCAGAAGATTGTGACGAGTAGACAGAAGGAGGAACTGAGTTTTTGAGGCACTGAAAGCCACAAGGTTTTCTCTGCCCCAATCAGAGATGGCTGAAAGATCAGAGGTCAGGTGTACCATAGCCGTCCTACGCGAAGCATGGAGTGACTGTTGAGAGGGACGCTTTGTGAAGCCGGTTGAGAATTGAAGAGTGGAATCATCGGCATAGGGGTGGATTGGACAGGAAGTGCCATTAGGGTTATTTGTTAATTTTGTGAGCCAAAATCAGTGTGAGGAAACTGCAAAAACATTGAGAGGAACGTACGTGCAACAACTGATATGTGCATGCAAGTTAAAATAAAAGTAAAAACTTAATTCTGCCTTTGAGGCCAGACTTCTGAGACACCCTGTATTTGGTCTCTATTTATCCATCTAACTATCTACCTATCTATGTGATTATTTATCTATCTATCTATGTCTTCACCTATCTACCTTTTACTGTCTCGTATAGATCATGCATCGATTTGTACTCTTACGAGTCCCTACATGTCAGGCCTCATAAAAATCATTGTACTTTCTAATGCCGTTTCACTGACCCTTCGTGGTTGAAAGACGTTAAATGAAACAACAGATTCCATACTGACTAGTGTCAGTTATATATTTAACAAGAGAACGTCATGGAAGTTTAATGATACGAAAATTAAAAAGAAAGAAATTCGATTTTAAATGAAACTTATGGAAACTGAATAATAACACTGAGCAACAAAAACGAACTCCTTTTCCTCCTTCCAATGAATTTATGTGAATCTAATTTACATATTTATGCTAATTACGAATTTGAAAGCAGAATGTTTCTATCACCCACCATTTTCGAAAGAAATGCAAATGAAAATTAACAGATTGTCTTACTTTTTGGGGATATTTAATCGCACAAAAAAGAAGAGTACCTTACCTAAAATGTTTTTGCAGCTGAATTTCGCTTATAACTAGTACTAGGGGCTTCTCTTATAAGTGTCGAACAGTAGTCGGCCAACATACTGGGGCTATATCTTCCTTGGTACTGCTTTTCCATGGTTGATAGATCCTGATGAAATCTTTCACCATGCTCATCGCTGACAGCACCCAGGTTTGATGGGAAGAAATCCAGGTGGGAGTGCAGGAAATGCATTTTCAAATCCATGTTACATCCCATGGCTTGGTAAGCACTAAACATTTACTCCACCAGGGAAACATAATTTTCTGATTTGACGCTGCCGAGGAAATTCGTATTCACTTCTTTAAAAGCTTTCCATGCTGTTCTTTCAACCTCATTTAAAAACTCATCAAATGCAGTGTCTTTCATCACTTCTCTGATCTGTGGGCTCACAAAAATGCCTTCTTTGATTTTCGCTTCGCTGATTGTAGGGAACTTCTGTTTTCGATATAGAAGCCCAGGTCCGTCTTTATTCATGGCTTTTACCAAATTTTTCATCAAACCAAGTTTGATATGGAGCGGTGGTAAGAAAACTTTTGCTGGATCTACTAGAGGTTGATGGGCCACATTTTTCTCACTTTCATATCACCACAGATATGCCACGAGTGTTTATCATAGTCATTATGTTTCAAAGGTAACTGCATGTTTTCATATGATTCCTTCATATGAACTTTATTTGCAATCGGAACCAAAGGGTGGACATTACGGTTTTGCAATAGTACAGCTTTCAAACTCAACTGTGATGACTCGACGAAACGCCTTCATTCCTTAGAATTGTGCTCTCGACCAAGTGCCTCCATGAGAGCGTTCACCAGTGCTCCCACTTTTAGGGAAATTTTTCTAGATTGAGAAATTTGGATGATTCTAGGGACAAATCTAGGGAAATTGAATTTTCTGGGGAAATCTGGGGAATTCTTCAATTTATCAGGGGATACTTAGGGAATATCAGTTGTTCTGTGGAAATAGCTATAAAGAGCAAACTTTGGTCAACTGTTACTGGCGCACAGCTCACAACTTCAAACATTCCGCCTGGACACAGAACGTGAAAACAGTCACCAGCTGGTGAGGCGACCCTTTAAACCAACACTTTTTATTGGCCGACATAGTCGGCTATTTTGAACACGCACAACCAAAGACAAGCCAGACCGAAATTCATCAGACGCTACGGCCACACATTGAGGATAAGTTACGTGTATTTCCATGTGTTTTTATGCGATTTAACCTACTTAGCACCGTATTTTTCATACACACGAATGAATAATGGTTTTATCTTACAAAAAGTTGTTCAAATAAGTCATGACCGTAACTAGTACGTTCTATTGCAACGAAACTTTGAGCAGCGTTGAATACATCACCATACAGATCGAGAAGTACATAGTTCCCGCTGCGCAAAGTTACGTCGCTATAGCAGGCCTACTTATTAAACACTGTCACGACTCCTTTAAATATAAGTAATTCGAAGATAAAGGGATAAAAGGAAGATATAGGGTAGGGTAGGTTGGGATAAAATAAGTTTGGTTTGGTTTGGTGGTTATGGTGACTAGGTCAGGTTGACCTGGACCGAATTTGGTCGGGGTAGTTTGCATTTCAGGCAAGTTAACTGAAAGCCCTAAAAGCCAATTTTTTGATTAGTTTTTGTCAATACAATATTTAAGTTTTTGAAGAGGTTGTTGTTGTTGGTTAGCCGATCAGCCCACCCTGATCGAGCAAGCCGGCGACACGCAGGTAACCGATCGCCCTCTCCGGAGTGGACCAGAGGTTCAGCGCACTAGTGATGTGTTGTGTTCTACAGTATGTTGTGCCAGAGCGGAACAGTCTGTCATAATGTGTTCAATTGTTTGTGGTGTGTCCTGGGACAGGTGGCAGGTGTCGTCTGTGGAGTTGTCTAGTCTGTGTTTATATATCTGTAAGTTGGGGTGATGTCCACATCGGAATCGTGCCAAGTTAACTCGATCCGAACTGCTCAGGCTGGTCTCCACCTGTCAATGGGTGGCGGCTTCGCACCTAGGACCGCATTCGGACGGAGTCGTGTCAGTGCTTTGTGGGTTAGGTGTGTGTGTGTATGTGTTTTCTGTATTGTGTGATGTCTGTGGGGCGTGGTATGGAATGGAGTATTTGGTTATAATGTCCCTCTGGTGTTACCTTAATGGTGCGAGGTGTCGGTGCATGATTGAACATGTAGTGGCAAGGGTGTTGTGGGTTAGTTGTTGCTGCTATCATGAATTGTGTTCCCTTCATATCTAAATGTTCCCTAACTTTCAGTATTTTTTTTCCTGTTTGTAGGTGTTCTACTGGTGTTGTTTGAGTACATCCTATAATGGTACGAAGTGCGTCGTTTTGTATTGTCTGTAAGGTGTTTATGTGTGTGTTTGAGTCTATTGTGTGTGAGCCAGCTTTGTATACTCTTTATGTATGTTTGTAGGTTATTTGTAGCAGTGTTGGTGTTGTTGTGGGTGGATGTTAGAGTGATGTCATGTGCATAGGATGATAAGGTAAGCTTGTTATCTATGGGTGTTGGAATGTCATGCATGTATAAGTTGAACCGTGTTGGTGAGAGAACAGAGCCTTGAGGGACCCCGTTCGGAAAAAGCTTGTTTTTGGATGACTGGCCATGTGACATGTATCTTCCTAAAAGATAGTTGCTCAGCCACCTTTTGGTGTTATTGTGCATGTTTGTGTTGAGTATTTTGTTTATGAGAGGGAAACGTGGGACAGCATCAAATGCTTTACTAATGTCTATTGTTGTTAATAGTGTACGTTGAGCTAGTCGTCTGGAGTTGATGCCATCCATGATGTGCTGCGTGAGTTTAGTGAGTAATGTCGTCGTGGTTGAGTGGTGAGGTCTGAATCCATGTTGAGTAGGCGATAGTGGTATGTGTGGGCTGGTGATTTGTAAGATTAGTCTTTCTGTTACTTTGGAAGGTGTGCATAGTAAAGTAATGGGTCTATAGGAAGCTGGTTCTGTTGGATTTTTGTTTGGTTTGAGTAGTGTAATAATTTTACCTTGTTTCCATATGTCAGAAATAATACAGTGTTGGTATGAATATGTGCTGATATTTGTGAGAACTAATATTCCCTTTGGGCCCAAGTGTTTAAAGTGTATGTCAGATATGTTGTCTGGTCCAGAGTATCTTGTAATTCTTAATATTTTTGATGGTCTTGGTGGTCTGCTCTGTATTGAAGGATGTAATGGTCGTGTCGAGTCTGTAGGTTTTCTTGTGTCCGGCTGTTTGGCTGTCTGCGTGTTTCTGGTTGCTGTCTCTGTTTAAGTGACTTATCTTTGCGTAGTGATTAACTAAAATGTTAGCTTGTTGTATATATGTTGGGATATTATTTTGACTGCGACAGATAGCCCCGTGTGAGGTGTGAATGCCGCTGTTGGAGTGGGTAACGCTGTTTATAGTCTTGTATAGCCTGGATGTATATGTGGAGTGGTTTAGTGTTGTCATGAATTCCCTAAATGTTTCTGTTTGTTTTTCTTTAAATTTGTTGTTTATTTCTGTGTTGAGCTGTTGTATCTGCTGTTTTATGGCTTCTTTGTGTGGTGTTTGTGTGCTATGTTTGAGGTTGTTACGTTGCCTTATAAGGTGGGCTATTTCTCTAGTATAATTTGGGTTGTATTTCCTAATGTTGCCCTTGGGTATGTATTTGTTTTTATTATTGATGATCTGATTAAATATCGTGAGTGTTTTATTGATATTTATGATGGGTGTGCTGTTTAATGTGGTGAATTGTTCCTCAGTCTGTATTTTGAACTGTTCCCAATCAGCTTTCTTGTAATTTCTGTAAGTGCGCCTAAGGCTGTTGGGGCAGTGTAGAATGTGTTGTAATGATGATGGGCAGGTGGTCGGATGACAGTTGTTTTTCTGTTCGCCAGGGTGTATGTGTTCCTAGTGAGGGGAATCAGAACGTTATGTCTAGGTAAGAGTTTGAATATCCTGCTTGATGTGGTATGTGTGTATGTTCTTCTGTGTTGTTAAGAATGACGAGGCTGTTTAGTTGTGTGTCTATGTTGGCGCCTCTAGTGTTGGTTTGGTTGTGCAGGTACCAACTAGTGTCTTTAGCGTTGAAGTCACCTCCTAAGATGACATTAGTGAGAGAGGCCAGATTGTGTAACTGTGGATTGTAATTGGCTGACACCTGAGGTGAACTATCTGGTGGGATGTAAATGTTGATTAGTGTGGTGTTGTGTTTTGCGCGTGTTTTAATGTTAACTGCCGGTATTTCTATCGTGTTATCTGCTTGGATTGTGTTTGTAATGTTTTGGGTGGCATCAGTGTAGCTAATGCTTTTACGTATGTAAGTGATGAGTCCACCCCTGTGACCCCCAGTAAGATCTTGACGGATCGCCGTGAAGTCAGGGATGGTGGGTGTTTTGTAGGTGCGTCTTAGTTTTGTTTCTTGTATAAGTGCTATGTAAATGTTTTGTTTGTGTACGAATTCCCTAGGCTGCATGATTTTGTTTGTGAGGCCATGTAAATGTTGATTAGTGTGGTGTTGTTTTTTGCGCGTGTTTTAATGTTAACTGCCGGTATTTCTATCGTGTTATCTGCTTGGATTGTGTTTGTAATGTTTTGGGTGGCATCAGTGTAGCTAATGCTTTTACGTATGTAAGTGATGAGTCCACCCCCGTGACCCCCAGTAAGATCTTGACGGATCGCCGTGAAGTCAGGGATGGTGGGTGTTTTGTAGGTGCGTCTTAGTTTTGTTTCTTGTATAAGTGCTATGTAAATGTTTTGTTTGTGTACGAATTCCCTAGGCTGCATGATTTTGTTTGTGAGGCCATCTACGTTGTACTGTAATATGTTAATATTATACTTCTGTATGTGTCTCATGGTGCTATTGTGTCTGTCTTTGTGTATGGTGATATGTGCAAGTTGTAGTGGGGCCTGGATTAGTCTTAATATCGCCGAAGAGTAAGAGTAGTCTGGGAGCACGCAATTTCTCCCCGTAAATAAAAAAATAGCACGCTGGTATAGAGCCGGCCCCGTGAGCCGATCGGCACTCTGACCGTGCCACGCAATAGGCCGTCGACCGCCAGTCTGGCCAAACGTAGACAGCCCGCTGCACGGAGATTTGAGGAAATTTGGCCACCAGCGCGTTGATGTTTCGGTTTGACGTCGCCTCTTCTTCGCGTTGACGTGTCCCGTGCTGGAGGATACAGCCACTGTTAGAAGCTTCCTCATCAGCTGCTCGATGATTAATAGTTCAATAAGACTGCTGCTTTCCAAATTTTCTTTAGTTTCCATTACCAGGGAATGTTCGCTTTCCTCGTGTTTGCTAAATAGCTTTTCGATCATTGTCTCGTAACATTTTGCAAGGTAAGTAGATTTCAAATACAGATTCACAGGTTTCAACCAACTGGTTTTAAATGCGAAGGAGATTTGTTTGTAGATTCGTTGGGTATGTGCTCGCGTATCTCGTGAATCACAGAAAACAAGGGTCGTGGGAGGCTCGTGCAAGGGATAAAATAAAAGTGTTCATGAATACTATATTGGTTATTGTGAATTATTTTGACAGACTCTAGTGAGCTGATCCAGTTGAACGTATCAAGGACATCTCGAAAAAATGGCAAGCGCCCTGCAGATTTATTCCAGTGATGATAATGAACCTACTCCAAAGAAAGGGAAACTTTATGACCAGAGGTTTCGCTTTGGATGGATGTCCCAGAAGGAATTTAAAGACCGGTTGATTACACGAACAAGGAACTCAAAAGAACCAATGTGTTCAGTTTGTATGGAAAGTGTTGCTTGCCATCGTTCTGCTTTACTTATACAGTCATTGTCAGGCACACACAAAGATCATGAAAAACAAACAAGAAACCCCATCTGTAAAAGATGCTTTCCAAAAACAATCTCAATAAAACATATATAAAGAAAGCACAGAAGTACAGGTAGCTACTTTCTTAGCAGACACAATCTGCCTTTTACCTTGGCCAACCCTTTCGTCAACCTCATACAATCACGAGCTCCAAAAAATTCCTCTGAAAAGACTGCATTAGAACAGCTTGGAGCAAGCGATACAAAGTGTTCAAATGTTTTGAGACAAATAAAGATATGAATAATTTTTATATATGAATAGTTTTAAGTAGGTTTAATGTTTCAATACACTTTGCCAATAAATTCACAATGGTAGTAATGTAAGTTAGATTTATGCAATTCTATATTTTTTGCATAAGTTTTCATAATTTCGATCTCAAAGGGTTTTAAATTGTAAATCCCTCAAACATTGTGGGTGATAGAAAAATGTGCTTTCATTTTCGTGATCAGCGTAAAAAAAACAAGAATCACCCACATTTATCAAAAGGAGAAAAACTTTGTGGAACAGTGTAATTTATTGCGTTATTTAACACTATAAATATTATAGAATATATTATTTGCCTGTCATCCATTCATTTGAATATGATAATAATAAAACAGTTAATTAGGTTTACATACTGTGCACTTAATCATTTAGATTCTTAGAACATCTGTCCAAGTTTTAAGTCACTAAATGGTGAGAAAATCCTCTCAAATCTAGTGGCTCAGATATTTTTTTTGAGTAAATGAATTTAGTCATATACAGTTCTCAACGAGATATTGTACAAACACACCCAAACCATTGAGGTTGTTGAATTAACGGTGGGTGATGCTGGACGGGAGAGTGGTGTATGTACTGTTGGGGTACATACTGTATATCTGCGAAGTTCGGCCTTTTCTCATTACCGTTCTAATTATTTCTAAAAAATGTACTCCACTGGCACTGTTGTCACTTCCTTTATTTAGGGTTTGAGCTGTTATTACTCTTTCTCTTCCTTGAGTGCCCTTAATGTGAAAATACTGGAACTCCATAGTTAGACTTTTTTCTCCTTACTTGATTCTCTCCACGCAGAAGTGTGGAATTAGTAGTAGTTTGCTCCGTATCTGCAACTTTCATTCTTCATCATGTAGAAACATTTTATTGGTAATTATGTATGCATCTGGAGCCATATTTACACGAACCTGTTTTGTAATATTCGCACATAGTCTGTCTTTTGGATTCTTTTACGTTTTCAGATTTACCCTTAAGGAATTTGTGCGATTCAGTCTTTCTTTTTGGTTTCACCACTACTCGTTTCCCACTGTTTTTTTCAGTCTTCGGTGTACTTTCGTTTTTATTCATGGTGGTGCTATCTTGTGTCGTGTGTATTTCTTCGTCTACTATTCTTCTGTTTCTCTCTCTAATGCGCTATTCTCAATGCTCGGTACCCCACCTATGTCGTTTTCATCGTATTCTGTTTTATCGTGGTATTCCTTTGATATATTACTTGACGCATTAGTAGGATTTCCTTCCACAACCAAATTTGATCCATTTCCTTTTCTTTTTCATCATTTTCCAGCCAAGTTTGTACTATTTTTTTAGTCATTTCCATGCACTTCATACAAACTTAGCCGTACAGACCAATGATTTTATTGTTTGTTTTGTTCATTAGCTTTCTATACTTTCTTCCCAGATTGATGCATTCTAATGCTTAAATGCGTTGCATAGAATGCATTTCGACCAGTGGTTTTGTCAGTTTCCGCTTCGCAATTGCAAGAACATGCAACGCATTGTCCCTAAGATATAAATGTTCTTTCTCTTTTTCTTTTTACTGTTGTCGATTGACCTGGCAACTGGTCACTTTTCTCCTTTTCGAAAACCCGAGACCTATTTACATCGTCTTCCTGGTTTCTCACCCTTTGAGTGTTAATCTGCTCTGAGGGTTTTTAAGTTCATTGTATAGTATATTCTCAAATTCTGATGTATTTATATAATTATTTATCTGGCTACAATATGTTGCATTTTACTTTCACTCAATAAATTATAACCGGGAATGCAATGACACTTTATAACCACTACGATACGAACAAATTAAACCGTCAAGTAATGAATAACTTTTAATTTAGTATTATGAGAGAGAAAACAAAAGCACCAATTCACCTCAAAATATCACACACTATAGTATATATACACAGTATATAGATAGATAGATAAACAGATAGATAGATTGATAGATAAAAAAAATTAACAATTCAAAACTATCATCTGAAATTCTTAAAATCACGTGAAAACCTATCGTAAATCAGTAGACAGTTCATATGCATCACTGACTGTTATTAATTAAGCACATATTAATGACTACAGCCAGAACATAAATTATTGGACTTATACAAATACGAACCATTCTTTCGATGTAAAGTTAAAATACTTATATGTATTTATTATACAGTGTGTCCCATAAGTTCGGCATCATAGGAAAAATAATAAAAAAAGGCAAAACAAAAGCTTTTATTTACAGAACGTGTTCAATATGTCCACCATTGTTTTCAGTACACAAATTCAGACGTGATACCCAGTCAGCAAGCACACGGTGAATGATGTCAGGAGTAATGGTGTTACATGCCCCAATAATGCGCTGCCGCAAATGTTCAACACTCCTAATTTTCTATGCGTACACCAGCGCTTTCAAGTGGCCCCAGAGATAAAAATCTAGTGGCGTAAGATCCGGGCTTCTAGCTGGATTCGTTCTTCCTTGCTCACTAAGGTAGGTTGATTTTCCACATTGTTTTAGATATCGACTTTGGACTAGTCGAGGTAGTCAGGGCTTAATATGATAATAACTGACAAAAAACTTCAGATCCCTAGCTTTAACCGTTTTTTGATGAAACCGTTTCAAAAATCGTCAAAAAATCGTACCGAAAAATATAGCATTTTCGCAATTTTCGGCCAAAAAAATCATGCTATTTTCATAAAAAAATCCTGAAAAAAATATAATTTTATTGAAAAAAGTAAAAAAAAACATGTACAGAGTCAATAGACACATTTAGATCCCAAGATCATCATAATTTTCACTGTAAGAGCCCTTAGAAGCAAAGGAAGGCCTCATCTGGCGGCTTAGGGCTTTGGCCAGAATGTGTTTGTGCCTTGATTCAAGTCCATAAACAGTATGGGAAGCTTCAGATGTCAGCTTCACGGCCCTTTCACTTTCATTCTAGCTTTTTCCCTGTCCATTTTCGATTTATCAACTATTATCTGTTTCACATCAAGGCCAGGTTTAAGCAGGTCCATAGCTTGTAAGTCCAGGAGGAAGGCATTAGCAAGACTTGCCCCAAGATTGGAAGAAACATCACCCCTGATCAGTTCCATGGCATATCTGTGGGTTTTCAAAAAGCTGTAACCTCCACTTGGGTGCCTCCTTGGCTTGAACTCTTCAGCTTCACCACCAGATGGCTGAAATGAAAATAAAAAATAAATTACTAAAGCGAAAATGGGGGAAAATAGGGGAAAAGTAGGGAAAAATATGGGTAAAAATCGACGAAACTGGGCGGAAATAAGAATAAATTACTAAAACGAAAATGGGTGAAAAAAGTGGGAAAATAGGGGGAAAAAATGGGTAAAAATTCAGGTAAAAAGTCGGCGAAAATGGGCGAAAAAGAGAATAAATTACTAAAGCGAAAATGGGGGAAAAAAGGGGGTAAATAGGGACAAAAAGTAGGGATAAATTTGGGTAAAAATGGGATAAGATATAAGAAAAAAAATATATAACCTCTCCTGATTCTCCTGAGCTGGATTCAAAAGAAATATCTGGTGAAGGTGTGGAGGCAAAAGTGGCCAAATCCACTTCCTGCTGCTGTTGAATCTGGCTCTGTAATCTTTCTGCTTCAGCTGCAGCCCTCTGGTCTCTCTTCACAGCAGCTTTATCCACAGATCCCAGCTGGAAAGAGCCCTTGGGCCCTATTTTGGTCCTCTGATCTCTCAAGTATTCCCTCGCCTCTGCTGGAACCTGAAATATTAAAGTATATTAAATAGCGGATCTAAAATAAGAGATAAAATCCTGAAAAAAAATTGATTATTAATTTCTATTACCAGAGGGGGGGGAAGGAAGATTACAGGAGGAAAATGCGGATATTTTTCAATTACAAGCATTGAATTTTCTTCCATTTAAAAGGCACCTAATCGCACTAAGTTAGGCCAGTTAAAAGTTAAAAAAATAATAGCATTACCTTCTTACTGGGAGGACAAGTGCAGATTATGTGCTGTGTGTGACAATTTTCTTTCTTGCACTTCACAGCATTGTCATCACAGGGACGAACAGGTAGCTTACAGGTGCAAGCAGAAATGTTAAAAAGTTTATCCAGCTTTTCCTCCAGATTCTGCTCCTGGACTGTAGAAAGAGATTTCCTGTTTATCTCTTTTGCTTTCTTGAAGCACACTTTATCCACCAATTTTACTACATAATATTCCTCATACAGGGGCAGCCGCGGGTTCACTTCCTGCCAGATCTCAATCACATCCTTTACTATCATTTTAGCAATATCATAATCTTTCAAGTCCGGGTGGCTGTTTTGGAGGAAATAACTGTACTGAATAACTTGGCGGAGGGTAGGAAGCTCTGTTTTATCCAAAGGGGAAGGCTGGCCACTGAATTTTTTGGCACTATCACTTCGAGTTAACACTGGAGACTTCCGTTTTTAACCCATTTTTATAAAATATCTGAAAATAAACACAATTAAATGAACGCATCATAAAATAACTTAATTTAATACACATTTTATAGGTAAATATCATTAAAAAATACAAAATAATACACTAATAAACATCTATAATGCATTTACAATAAGTTTCAAACATCGTTTTGTTAAAAAAGCCGAATTTTAATTGATTATTTTGATGAAATAAGGTCCGATATTTTGCTTGTTTACATTGCGCGAATGCCGCGCGCGCGATTTTACGCGTAAAATTCGGCAATTTTACAACTTGAAAATAATTAACAATCCCCAAAAAATACAATCATTTTCACAAATATGAGTTGGTGCAACGTTTTTTATACATTAATACCTTTCTATCTAGACTACTCCAAGATCACAGTTCCAAAATCAACCTACCTTATTGCTCACAGACATTATGGCCTGTAGAAAGAGAAAAATATGAATTATGGTTTGTAGAAATAGAAAAATATGAATTTCTCCTATGATGCCGGACTTATGGGACACCCTGTTTATACGTACAGGGTGTTTCAGGTCGACCCTAGAAATATGGAATTGGCGGAATTTGTAGTTTGTATTTGGTATTTGATATTTGGTATTTGATATTTTGGTATTTTGGTATTTTGGTATTTCTAAGGTCGAAATATATATATATATACACAGGGTGTTTCAAGTCGACCGTAGAAATACCAAGTACCAAATACAAACTACAAATTCCGCCAATTTTCATATTTCTAGGGTCGACCTCAAACACCCTGCATTATTTCAGTAAATAAATACAAGGCTCACTGTCAAGTGGAGGAAAAATAAGAACAGTTTAGAAAATTAGGATCACCTGAAGATCAGGGCCCCTAGCTTTCTTTAGTTAGCCTTATAAGGCTAACAAAAATATCACGACCTAACCTAACCAATGGTTAGGTCAACTGTACGCCCTTGACGATTGGTTAGGTTAGGTCGTGATATTTTCGTTAATTAGCCTTATAAAGCTAACTAAAGAAGGCTGGGGGGGCCTTGATCTTCAGGTGATCCGAAAATTATAGTAGCACTGTACATTTAAGTGTATAGTACTTTACATTACTTTTACTGTCATACTGTTCGGGTTTAATTTAGCAGGGTTTGCTTTTAATTTCAAATGAAACTCCAGCTGTGGATAAATCACATTTTGACAGTGTAAAATTAAAATTAGAAATCATCGCGCGTCGTTTGTTGAATCAATAATATAAAAAATATATATTAACACAGTGGTCATAACCTCTGTCAGTATATCTACAACAATATAATGAAAGATATTATTTGTTATATATAACAGTAATATTTTAGATAAAAAGAAAGATAACCTAAAAAAAAGACGCTCAGGGTACATGCAACTAAAAAAATCATTGTCAAGTACACAGAGGTATAGGCAGGGCTCGAATTGAGGGGGATGAGGGGAGAGATGGCATTCCCCTTGTTAACTTAAAATCAAATAACCATCCCCCTTGTTACAAAAAGTAAAATAAAATATCGCCGTATTATGTGTTTTGGTTTATTGAAACACTAAAATATTTATAAGTTTTTATGTGATTTAACTGGTTTAAAATAAATATTCTATTGTTATATAATATGATGTGATTAAGAGAAGGGAATAGAGGGCTTGATTGTGATTAAAATGGATTTTATCATGGTATTTCAAAATATAAGTTCCAAGTCAGGTGTCATAATTTACTTTCATGAAAAAATATGGAAATCACTAGAAAAAACGTTTCGCTAAACTGATGATTTTGCTGCATATATTCCTGAAAAGTCACCAGAATGTAGCATTATGCAGTTACATTTTTAAAATTTTCACGAGTTTCAATATTTCTTCCAGTTTCTCCTACATATACTAAATCATAATTTTTACTTGGAATGCTGTAGAAACCAGCTTTCTCCTGTTTTGCAAAGTTATTCATAACCAATTTACTTTTAACAGTAGACAAATATTTGAACGCCAAATCAAACCTAAAATCTTTCGTCAAAGGTTTTACACTTTCTAAACCGGAAATGTAAGGCAAACTCAAATATTGTTTTTGGTTAACTAATGGTTCCAGAGGGGCATAAAAAGATTTCCTGGCTTTAAAATATGCATTTCTGGTAAACCACTCAGGATATTTTAAATCCTTAAAAATGTTCCAAATTGTGATTTAGTATATATAGGAGAAACTGGAAGAAATACTGAAACTCATATCAAAGAACATAAAAATGCCTTGAGATGTTGTAACACTAATAATGCAATTTTTTGTCATGCCAGCCAAAATAATCATGCCATAGATTGGCAAATTACTTTATAAATATAATAATTATGTCAAAAGATAAATAATAGAATCTCTAGGTATAGAACAAGATAATTTTAATTTGTGTGAAGGTATTATAAGCTTGACCCTTTGATGAGGTTCTGGGTCAAAAAATTCCTTCCGGTGTCGGGTGAACGGGATCTAACCTAGGTGTGACTTTCTTAATGGTCTCTGGCCTTCTAGAATGTTCCTTACCCTTCCTGGATTGTTCCCTTACTTACTTTTGTTCATTCGTTTCTCTGTATCCACCCGAAGAGGATGCCAGTGGGCATCGAAGCTGTTGTGGAAATAAACTCCGTCTATTAGTGTGGGTTTTATTGTCACATTTCGACCTCCACGTAAAAGTGAAGTTTTGCATTCATTAGGTTACAAAATGTTTCACAAAGATAGGAACGGAAGGGGAGGCGGCGGTGTACTTTTGTATGCTCGTGACTTCCTACACCCGGTAAACGGTAATATTGTATCTGCTCATGAAATGTTGGGAATTGATCTAAACCTAAATATTAAAGTAGTGCATCTACTTCTAGTATATAGGCCACCTCACTACCCCGTTCATAAGGATATAAACTTGTATAAGCAACTAAGCAGAATAGTGAATAAGATCAGTGTGATGTTTGGTGATTTTAAATGTGGTAATATAAATTGGGAAAACAAAACAGCTGATGCTCATGGTTCAAAACTGTTGAAATTTGCGTATGATAATTTATTAAGTCAATGGTTTGACGGTCCGACAAGAGATAATAGTAATAGACCACATATTTACAAACGAAGATGAGATGATCTAGTCTCTAACCTGACTATTGGTGAAAATTTGAGTAACAGCGATCATAATTTGATAAGGTTTGACCTCAGAGTTGCAGTTAATACACTCGAAAAGACTCATGAAAGACTGAATTTCTCCAGAGCAAATTTTGAAAGCTTCTGAAGTAGTTTAGACACACTTGAAGTTCTAATAAGTGAAAATGTCAATGTCACCTGGAGCTCATATAAGGATCAATTCAGAATATTACAAAACACTTTTATACCCAATAAAATTGTTTCACTGTCAACCGAAATGGTTTAACAACGAAATTAGCAATGCTATTACTGAAAGAAACAGAGCCTACAAAGTACTTACAGTCAGTCACATCCCAACCAGACTAATTCAGAAAACTATATAAACCTACATCGGAGGGTTAAGGCCTTAATTAGATCAGCTAAACGTAATGAAGACGCTAGAGTTGCCTCATTCTATAAAGTTAACCCTAAAGAGTTTTTTGCCCATGTTAATAGCAGAAAGTCAATTAAAAATTCTGCAGGTCCCTGAAAGATAGAAATGGCGTACTGAAATTCAGTGATAAAGATATAGCTAATACGTTAAACGAGTTCTTCGTTACAGTCTTCACGGAGGAAGACTCAACTGAAGTACCAAATCCTCGGATTACGTATGACGGTAACCATCCCGTAGAGACCATAAGTTTTACGAAAGTTGAGGTATAGCGATTAATTGACAGGATGAATAAATACAAATCACCTGGTCCCGACATGTTTCTTCCAAGGGTATTAAAAGAGGCTAGCCACAATGTTGTTGACGACTTAGTAACTATATTCAAACAATCAGTCGAGTTAGGGAAAGTTCCAACCGACTGGAAGTTAGCAAATATAACACCAGTCTTTAAAAAGGGTGGTAGGGAAAATCCTTATAATTACCGCCTGATCAGTTTAACCTTAATTGTCGGCAAACTTTTGGAATCCATCATTACAGAACGTATTGTGTATCACCTTGAATCTAACAATCTAATTTTTTATTCGCAACATGGATTTAGGCGACATAGATCTTGCCTGACAAACCTGTTAGAGTTTTTCCATAATATGCATGCTCTATATCAGTGGTCGGCAACCTCTGACCCTCGGGTCAGTTGTAGTATTTAGTATATATAAAATAATAAATATTATTACATGAAGAGTGTTTTTTATTTTAAAATTCCCCGAAAATAGTGACCCATTATCAAATTACCAATAAATCAAATTGACCCAGTTTCACAAAAGGTTGCCTCGACTGCTTTATATGATGCAAGTAGGGCAATAGATATAGTGTATCTCGACTTTCAAAAAGTCTTTGACAAAGTCCCTCACGCGAGATTGATGGCTAAAGTCAGAGGACTAGGAATCACCGGGCTCGTTTCCAATTGGATTGAGGACTGGTTAAAAGATAGAAAGCAGAGAGTTGTAATAAATGGAGTAGCTTCGGAGTCGGCGCCAGTCACCAGTGGTGTTAGACGTCAGGCTCCTAAGTACAATTTCCAAATTTGCAGAGGATACGAACTTAGGAAGTAGTGTAGGTACTGAGGAGGGCGTAAGAAAGCTTCAAAATGATCTTGACAGGTTGGGCAAATAGTCCATTCAACTCGGACAAATCTGATCTAGAGAAAGACTTAGGAGTCTATATCAGTAATGATCTGAAGCCGTCGAAGCACTGTGCAGAACTCGAAGAGCGGACCTTAAAAATATTCAGAAAATATTCCAGTTTAGGAACAAGGAGACTGTAATGTCTATAATTTACTAGTCAGACCTCAACTGGAATATTGTTCGCAGTTTTGGTCTCCGTGTCTTAGGAAGGATATAGAAAGGTTAGAAAGCGTACAAGCAAGGGCTGCAAAATTGATTCCTTCAATAAGAAGGCAAAACTACCAACAGAGATTGGAGCGCCTAAATCTGTTTATCTTTAAGACGAGGAGGTTGCGCGGTCAGGTTATTCAAGTCTTCGAGATGCTCAGTGGAATAGACAGGGTAGACTACAAGAACTTTTTCTTACTTAATGCCAATCTGACAAGAAATAATGGGTTTAAACTGGAACTAAAGACATTTAGGGCATCTGTCTGTGGCAATTTCTTTTCTTATAAAATAGTTAACATCTGGAACCAACTTCCCTCAGAGGTTGTTTCTCGCCAAACTGTAAATGTGTTAAAAAATAGGCTAGACAAAGTACTGAATACTCTCATGGTTTAAGACTAAAACATAACGTAACTCTGCAGGAGTTCGCTTGAGCGGTGTCTCTGTGGGTATGCGTAATTATAGTGCTATCTTATATATTCTCCACTTTCCTGTAAAATTTCCTTGGCTACTTTTGCAGGGTCAAGGTATTTTCTTCAACCTTTTTCTGTACCTGCCTCTGGTAGGGAGAAAGCGGAGGGTGGGGAGAGAGCCTTATACTTTTCTATCCAGTTTTCTACTACTGCTAGAATAGTTGAAAAAAAAAAAAACGTGTTTCATAACAGGACCCTCCCAGAGTGGACCGGAAGGTCTTTGAGGCTTCCTCTTGTCCTTATAACTCCTCGAAGGTGGCGATACATTTCTGGATTGCATTATCACTGGTGATGAGTCATGGATCCCATTCTTCCAATCGAAGACCATAAAACAGTCCAAGGAATGGCGTTATTACATTTCGCCCCTCATCTGATGAAGTTTAGGGGACAGAGATCTATCAAGTTCATGGTAATGATCTTCTGAGACCACAAAAGGCTTTTGCTTTTGGATTTTTTGGAACCGAGCATCACTGTAAATACCAAGAATTGTTGCGAGTAAGTAGAGAAACTAAAAGTTTAATCCAGCGAAAGATAACGGCGGAGGGTACACATAGTTTGACTTCTTCATGATAACGCTTACTCACACACGGCTTTCGCCACATTCCAAATTCTTGCCAGTTTCCAGCGAACAATTGTCACCCATCCACCTTACAGCCATGACTTTGTTTAGTAGCATGGCCGCTAAAGGAGAGAGTGCAGAACAATTGCAATGTTGATCAAACGTTGCAAGGTGCCACCCACCCCACCCCCTTTTTGCAAGGTGCCAGCCCCTAACGCTCGGGGTACCAAAACAGGGGGGGATCCCCCCAGCAAGCTGAGGGGAGTCCACCTTTTAAGAGAGAGAGAGAGAGGAGGAGAGAGGAAGAGACCATCCTACGTCTAACGCAGCCAGATGCTTAATAAGATTTCATCTCAGCATCACTTGGCTTAGAACTCGAAATCCGCCAGTTGGCTTAATCAGCCACTTGGCTTAATCAGCCACTTGGCTTAATCAGCCATTTGGCTTAATCTGGCTTAGGAGGCAGGTGTATGTGTATATATATACACACACACACACACACACAACTTTTCAGTTGCCAGATTGCAATATTTATTTGGAGGTATTCTTCACAGTTGGCTTAGAAATCCGTCAGTCGGCTTAGAAGGCGTAACCAGCCATTTGGCGTAGTAATGATCACAGCCATTAAAAGGCCTAAACCGAGTTATCTTAGAATGTCGCCACAGTATAAATTCCGTAACACGGAACAAATAAAGACTTTTAGGAGCTCATCCCATCAACAGCACATGGTGAGATGAGGGCTACAACCAATCGTCTAAGTATAGACTTTCAGGAGCTCATCCCATCAACACCACGGAGTCGAGATGAGGGCTACAACCAATCGTCTAGACTTTAAGACCTCTCAGCAGTAACACAGTATTACACAGCCGCCATACCTACGGCATTACTTACCAACACCTGACCAAAGCCGCATTACCACGGCTTTTACTTACCAACACCTGACGAAAGCCGCATTACCACGGGTTTTACTTACCAGCTCCTGATAGACCAACAAGGTCTCTAAATACGACCCAAAAGACAGAGCTATTAAACATAAACAAATACGTTTACGGGGGCCAGAGGTAAACCAACAAGATCTCAAACAAAGGCAACGCTAATATAGGGTGTCCATAAATGATTACCCTGATTAAAGCATGCTATAACTTTTAAATAAACACTCGTATTCAAACACAGTTTTAATCATAAGTAGATAAACATACAAAGTTTTGATACATAGTTAATTAACTTAATAAGCTTCCACATGTGCACCCCTAGTGGCACGTAAAATGTCGAAACGGTATTCACACTCATGCCACACATTTTCCAACATTTGTTGGTTAACTGTTGCAATTGCATCCGTAATGCGTTCTCGCAATGTCCTAATATCTGGAACAACTGTTGCATAAACCAAATCTTTAACATGACCCCAGAGAAAGAAATCCAGCGGGGTAATGTCTGGTGATCTTGGGGGGCCATGGGATTGGCCCGTCCCTGCCAATCCATCGATTTGGAAATGTTGCGTCGAGAGTTTCACGAACAACATGCGCCCAATGAGGGGGTGCCCCATCTTGTTGGAAGATGACAGTTGGCTGCCTGTCCTGCAGCTGGGGGATGGCGTAATTGGTGAGCATATCCAGGTACACAGTTGCGGAAACAGACATTTTACGACATTTTACGTGCCACTTGGGGTGCACATGTGGAAGCTTATTAAGTTCATTAACTATGTAGCAAAACTTTGTATGTTTATCTACTTATGATTAAAACTGTGTTTGAATACGAGTGTTTATTTAAAAATTATAGCAGGCTTTAATCAGGGTAATCATTTATGGACATCCTGTAATTTTTCTATTACGCTTCTCATGGTAGAAAATCACCACAAAAAAACACAAAAAACCGAATATGATAAACTGAATTTAATGCCAAAAAATATTTTCAACTTAATTTACAAATTTATCCTTAAACTATAACATAAAAAGTATTAATATGATCTTTAAAACAAAATAGAAATTAAATTAGGGGTAACTATTTCATTTTACATCTTTTACCCAATTATTTTGTTTCAATAAAATTTTATCTTTAATATACAAATTTATCTTGAAATATAAATAAAAAGCATTAATATGATTTTTAAAACAAAATAGAAAATAAATTATAGGTAACTATTTCATTTTTCCTCTTAACCAATTAATTTGTCTCAACACAAATTTATCTTTAATATACAATTTTACCCTGAAACTATAACATAAAAAGCATTAATATGAATTTTAAAACAAACTAGATTTTATTTCGGGGTAACTATTTCATTTTTTCTCTTTTACCCAATTATTTTGTCTCACTATAAATATATCTTTAAACCTTATTACAAAAAATATTAATATAACTTTATATTTAAAATAGATTCTATTTTGGGGTAACTTATTCTTTTTTCGTCTTTATCCAATTATTTTGTTTCAATATAAATTTATCTTTAAGACACAATTATATCCTTAAACTATAACATAAAAACGTTAATATAATTTAAAAAAACAGATTCTATCTGTGGAATGAATAGGTGAAATTTGGTAAAGACACGAACGCAGAATTCGCGGTTCGTCCAATTACAACCCAATCGGCAGTGTATGAGAACGAAACCTTGGTCTCTGGTTGGTGGAAAACTTCGACTCCCGTTACAACCACACCCACACCCAAATTCTCTGACAGGCAAAAGGAAACACGCGAATCAAATATTGAGGGGGGTCTGAGGGGTCTGAGGGTGAGGCCAATCGGGGTCACGTCTATAAAAGAGAACATTTTCATCTGGATCCCACAACAGTAATTTGCAGAGGGCTGTCTAAGGTTGGCCAGACTGGCAGTCAACGGCCTGGTACATGGCACGGTCAGAGTGCCGATCAGCTCACGTGGCCGGACATGTACCAGCGTGCTATTTTTTCATTTACGGGGAGCAATTGCCTGCTCCCCAGACTACTCTTACTCTTGGGCGACATTAAGACTAATCCAGGCCCCACTACAACTTACACATGTCACCATACACAAAGACATAGACACAATAGCACCATGAGACACATACAGAAGTATAATATTAACATATTACAGTACAACGTAGATGGCCTCACAAACAAAATCATGCAACTTAGGGAATTCGTACACAAACAAAACATTCACATAGCACTTACACAAGAAACAAAACAAAACTAAAACGCACACACAAAACACCCACCATCCCTGACTTCACGGCGATCCATCAAGATCTTACTGGGGGTCACGGGGGTGGACTCATCACTTACATACGTAAAAGCATTAGCTACACTGATGCCACCCAAGACATTACAAGCACAATCCAAGCAGATAACACGATAGAAATACCGGCAGTTAACATTAAAACACGCGCAAAACACAACACCACACGAATCAACATTTACATCCCACAGGTAGTTCACCTCAGGTGTCAGCCAATTATAATCCACAGTTACACAATCTGGCCTCTCTCATTAATGTCATCTTAGGAGGAGACTTCAAAGCTAAAGACTAGTTGGTAGCTGCATAACCAAAGCATCACCAGAGGCGCCAACATAGACACACAACTAAACAGCCTCTTCATTCTTAACAATACAGAAGAACATAAACACATACCACATCAAGCAGGATACTCAAACTCCTCCCTAGACATAACGTTCTGTTCCCCCTCACTAGCAACACATACACAATGGACAACAGAAAAACAACTGTCATCAGACCACCTGCCCATCATCATTACAACACATTCTACACTCTGCCCCAACACCTTAGGCACACTTACAGAAATTACAAGAAAGCTGATTGGGAACAGTTCAAAATACAGACTGAGGAACAATTCACCACATTAAACAGCACACCCATCATAAACATCAATACAACACTCAAGACATTTAATCAGATCATCAATAATGCAAACAAATACATACCCAAGGGCAACATTAGGAAATACAACCCAAATTACACTAGAGAAATAGCCCACCTCATGAGGCAACGTAACACCCTCAAACATAACAAACAAACACCACACACAGAAACAATAAGAGAGCTGATACAACAGCTCAACACAGAAATAAACAACAGACTTAAAGAAAAACAAACAGAAACATTTAGGGAATTCATAACAACACTAAACCATTCCACAGATACATCCAGGCTATACAAGACTATAAACAGCATTAACCACTCTAACAGCTGCATTCACACCTCACACACGGCTATCTGTGGCAGCCAAAATAATATCCCAACATATACACAACAAGCTAACATTCTAGTTAATCACTACGTAAGGATAAGTCACTTAAACAGAGACAATATCTAGAAACACGCAGACAGACAAACAGGCAGACACAAGAAAACCTACAGACTCGACACGACCATTACATCCTTCAATACAGAGCAGACCACCAAGACCATCAAAAATATTAAGAATTACAAGATACTCTGGACCAGACAACATATCTGACATACACTTTAAACACTTGGGCCCAAAGGGAATATTAGTTCTCACAAATATCAGCACATATTGATACCAACACTGTATTATTCCTGACATATGGAAACTAGGTAAAATTATTACTCCACTGAAACCAAACAAAAATCCAACAGAACCAGCTTCCTATAGACCCATTACTTTAGTATGCACACCTTCCAAAGTAACAGAAAGACTAATCTTACAAATCACCAGCCCACACATACCACTATCGCCTACTCAACATGGATTAAGACCTCACCACTCAACCACGACATTACTCACTGATCTCACGCAGCACATCATGGATGGCATCAACTCTAGACGACCAGCTCAACGTACACTATCAGCAACAATAGACATTTGTAAGGCATTTGATGCTATCCCACGTTTCCCTCTCATAAACAAAATACTCAACACAAACATGCACAATAACAAGAAAAGGTGGCTGAACAACTATCTTTCAGGAAGATACTCACATGTCACATTTAATGGCAAGTCATCCAAAAACAAGCTTTTTCCGAACGGGGTCCCTCAAAGCTCTCTTCTCTCACCAACACTGTTCAACTTATACATGCATGACATTCCAACACCCATAGATAACAAGCTTACCTTATCATCATATGCAGATGACATCACTCTAACATCCTCCCACAACAACATCGACACCGCTACAAATAACCTAGAAACATACATAAACAGTATATAAGACTGGCTCACACACAATAGACTCAAAGTAGCGCCCACAAAATGAACCATCACCTTGCTAACAAGCAACACAAAAGAACACCAGATAACTCCACAGCTTGCACTAAACATCACCAACATTCCACACACTCACAGTACCAAAATATTTAGGGTCACATACAACACATCATTATCTTTTGCAAACCACGTTCAGAACATTAAAAACAAATGTACCTCAAGACTTAACACGCTTAGGGTACTAACAGGCACAAACTTTGGACACCAGCAGGAAACAACATTACTCATATACAAACAATATATTCGCTCAGTTATGGACTATGCCAGCCCATGCTGGGCACCTATTATCTCAAACACCCACATAAACACCTTTCAGACAATACAAAACAACGCACTTCGTATCATTACAGGATGCACTCAAACAACACCAATAGAACACATGCACACAGAAACAAAACTATTGAAAGTTAGGGAACATTTAGACATGAGGGGGACAGAATTCATGGCAGCAGCGACAACTAACCCACAACAACCTTGACACTCCTTGTACAATTATGCACCGACACCTCGCACCATTAACGTAACACCAGAGAGACATTATAACCAAATATTCCATTCCATACCACGTCCCACAGACATCATAGAGTACAGAAAACACATACAAACACACCTAACCCACAAAGCACTGACGCGACTCGGTCCGAATGCGGTCCTAGGTGCGAAGCCGCCACCCATTAACAGGTCAGAGACCAGTCTGAGCAGATCGGATCGAGTTAACTTAGCACGATTCCGTTGTGGACATCACCCGAACTTACAGACATATGAACACAGATCAGAAAACTCCACAGACGACACCTGCCACCTGTGCCAGGACACCACAAACAATTGAACACATTATGACAGACTGTACTGCTCTAGCACAACAACGAACAGAGCATAACATCACTAGTTCGCTGAACCTCTGGTCCACTCCAGAGAGGGCGATGGGTTACCTGCGTGCCGCTGCTTGTTCGATCAGGGTGGGCTGATCGGCTAACCAACAACAACAGTGATTTTTGTCAACGAGTAACCACACATTCTCTTATCATGGACACTTCCAGTCAAACACATCAGCTTTACGGCTTCCCTCAGGTCTTTGAAGACGGGGACCTCTCTGCAGGGGCTACGTCCCAGCTTTTCGCAGTGGCCGATGGAGGAAACCTTCTCTCCACACAAAACGTTGTAGAAATTTGTGACGGCGGGGAAGAAGCAGCGGAAACATCCACATCTGAAATGTAAGTAGAAATAGTTACGTAATAATTTAAAAACTAGTTTGTGATTTAAACTGGTTATCATTCTCGGGCTATATATATATATATATATATATATATATATATATATATATATATATATGATACATACAGACAGTGCATGGAACAAGGAACTCTTCTGGGATAATTAAATCCACTATAGTCCGAATAAGTAATGGTAAATGGCAAATACCATAGTTTTTCTTTTTCATGATGCTAGCCCGACGTGGGCAACGGGTCACTCGCAAAGAGCTCCCATAAATATAGCTTCCCTTACCAGCTATCTGCAAAGCAGACAGGATCCAGCTTTGGGACATGGATCTGGGGTTTAAAGCACCTAGCCATGCTACATTTAGAACCTCAATATAAGCAAAAGACTCGCTGCCTTCACGTCAGATTGAATGCATCAAAGAAAAAGAAAAAGGGGTAACTATTATATTTTTAGCCAAAAACCAAAACTTAAACCTCAACTGGCAGAATTGAGCGTCCCAAAGCTGGATCCTGTCTGCTTTGCAGATAGCTGGTGAGGGAAGCTATATTTATGGGACCTCTTTGCGAGTGACCCGTTGCCCACGTCGGGCTAGCTAGCATCATGAAAAAGAAAAACTATGGTATTTGTCATTTACCATTACTTATTCGGACTATAGTGGATTTAATTATCCGAGAAGAGTTCCTTGTTCCATGCACTGTCTTTGTGTATCATAAAAAACTCAGGGGACCATTCTGAGTTCATTCCCATATATATATATATATATATATATATATATACACACACACACATATATACATATATATATATACATATATATATATATACACACATATATATATATATATATACATATATATATATATATATATATATGAAAATTATTCACGAAGGTAACACGTGAAAAATATTTATGATGAATAAAACCACGAAGGAAAGGAAACACAAAATGGTGCTCAAGCGCTTTCGTCTAATGACATCCTCAGGAACACTGAAGTACATAAAAAGGTTAAGCCTATATATAGGTTACAGAAAGAAAAAAAAAGAGAAAAAATAAATAACATACATACACACACACACACACATATATATATATATATATATATATATACATATCTATATATACAAATACATACATACATACATACATACATATATATACAATAAACAGGGAAGTAAAAATAATAAAAAATAAAATTTAAAACCTTAAAGGATTACCAGTGAGGCGTACAGATTTGTAAGGAAAAATATCGATTTTTAGCACAAGATCAAATGGATTATAAAAATACAAAATTATACTGGAACTCTGCCGGGTTTTAACACAATGCTGCCTATGGTCAGGTTTCGATATATATAAAAAAAAAATAAAAATAAAATGCAAATTAAAAGTTAATCGATTTTTAGCACAAGATCAAATGGATTATAAAAATACAAATTTATACTGGAACTCTGTCCGGGTTTTAACACACTGCTGCCTATGGTCAGGTTTTGATATATATAAAAAAATAAAATGCAAGTTAAAAGTTAATAAAGTAGAAGACAAGTTTACCAAAGTTTTAATGTTTTACCCTTCTTATTTACATCTGTTTTAAAGGAATTCAACATAACAGGATCGAGTTGAAAAAGACCTTTGCTTATGTTGAAGTTATTTGAAAGTTGGATAATGAGTCTGGATAATTCTTGAGTCTGCCATTATCCAACTTTCAAATAACTTCAACATAAGCAAAGGTCTTTTTCAACTCGATCCTGTTATGTTGAATTCCTTTAAAACAGATTTAAATAAGAAGGGTAAAACATTAAATCTTTGGTAAACTTGTCTTCTACTTTATTAACTTTTAATTTGCATTTTATTTTTTTATATATATCAAAACCTGACCATAGGCACCAGTGTGTTAAAACCCGGACAGAGTTCCAGTATAAATTTGTATTTTTATAATCCATTTGATCTTGTGCTAAAAATCGATTAACTTTTAATTTGCATTTTATTTTATTTTTTTTTTTATATATATCGAAACCTGACCATAGGCAGCATTGTGTTAAAACCCGGCAGAGTTCCAGTATAATTTTGTATTTTTATAATCCATTTGATCTTGTGCTAAAAATCGATATTTTTCCTTACAAATCTGTACGCCTCACTGGTAATCCTTTGAGGTTTTAATTTTTAATTTTTTATTATTTTTACTTCTCTGTTTATTGTATATATATGTATGTATGTATGTATGTATGTATTTGTATATATAGATATGTATGTATATATATATATATGTGTGTGTGTGTGTGTGTATGTTATTTATTTTTTCTCTTTTTTTTTCTTTCTGTAACCTATATATAGGCTTAACTTTTTTATGTACTTCAGTGTTCCTGAGGATGTCATTAGACGAAAGCGCTTGAGCACCATTTTGTGTTTCCTTTCCTTCGTGGTTTTATTCATCATATATATATATATATATATATATATATCGTATCATTCAGTGCTTAACCCTTGCAAGTGTTAACTGGTTTTATAAAAAGCCATAATAAACTCATTTTGAAATGAGAGGATATCTGCCCAGGGGTTTGAGACTCTGTGACGGTTGGCGGGGCTTTGTAACCCAACTAATCTTCCTTTTCAGCCCAGTTAGGTTAGTTGCTTTTTGTTTATTATTTGATCCGATACCCTCTCCGGCACGCGGTGTCCTTTGAAAGTGAAATTATATTACGCGTTTGATTCCCTATACGTGTTAACTTAAAAATTTGTAGAAAGTTCTACATATGGTGTTTTAGAATTACTGAAACTCTAAAGGTAGGGAATTCCTGCGGTTCTGGGCTCGAGACACGGTGGTGGTAGGCGATGCGTAGTATGTATAGCTAGGATAAATGTATTTCCGGCGCTGTAAATTAGTCTACTTGTAAGTCTCTTCATATATATATATATATATATATATATATATATATATATGTTCCTCTGTGTGAATTTTCATGAAAAACAATTGGTTTTTAATTATTAACCATTCTGTGGCTCCTTCGTGGCTATTTCCTCATATATATATTTATATATATATATATATATATATATAATATATATATATATTAGGGTGTGACAGTTGCCCCAACTTTGTCCTACAATGCTGTTCAAAATTTTGGTGTTGCATATTGTCAAAAAATACCCACGTGCAATTTTTTGAAGATTCATGCATATTCGAGTGAGCACCAGCAATTTGAAAAATAGCGATTTTGCTTATACGGCATACGCGCCTATATATGAGATTACACAACCATCATAAGGGATGTTAACACAAATCATTTGCCTGTCTTAATTAAAAGCTGTTATCACTAACACAAAAAAGTTAATCATTCTTATTCTCTCATGGTACATTAAGGGGTTTTATCATATATTCACAAGGTATTATTTCTCTAGAGCAAGAAACCATGATTTCTGTTCGGAAACAGATGATCGTTTGCGCTGATTAGGAACGCGGAGTCTGTCATTTTCAACTACTTGAAGGACTTCTTGAAAGCGCTCCTCATCCCTGGCAACATTAGGAAAGTCATGCAAAGTTTTACACCACGCTCTGCAGCCTCATTGACGACCTGAAGCTTGTCCACAACCCGTTTCATGTTCAGGTAGTCGTCATGATCCGCCCATTCACTGGCTGGACTGTGGAGAAACTGATAGGGCATGCCTAAAATGGTGAAGAACCGGCTTGAGTCAGGCCCAATTAGGTCCACCAGGGCAATGCCACTTTCTTGGACAGGGGGAAGATATGGCTTTCCATAGCCCCCATGATTGAGCCCCACTCTCTTGGTAACTTCAGTGTCTTCATGGCAAAGAAGGGCCTTCCTCATCTCCTCTTTTGTCCTTTCTTGTACTTGGGACGAGAACAAAGCCAGTGGGGCCAACTCCTCAGTTAGGTACCAAGTGTGTCTACCGAGTGCCACACGTGCTTTGTCAACTATTGTGGCGTCATATGGGGCAAATTCAGCCAAGGTTTCGACCAAATTCAAGTCATTCAGTGGCGCACTTGCTGGAACGGGGCAAACAATCCACCATGGGACATAAACAGCGACTGTGAACACACAGCAAACCGTTCTAACTTGCTGATTTGACTTTTAGTCACAACCTCGGCTTTGGGAAACTGCTCTTTGATCTGGCCTGACAAAAGAACAATCTTGAGGGTATAGAGCAGTTTAGCCATCCACCTTGCTTTGTGAAGTGCGCCGGGGTAGACCATTGTGAAGTTCACTGGCTCGGATCCTTTAGTTACAAGCAGCAGACGAAGCTCTACCAGCTCCTTGTAGTCGCCACGTGTAAATGGTTGGGCTAGAGATTCACGGAAGAAGTCAGCCATCTCCTGCTGGCGTTCCTCAAACACTCCAGGCATTGCGGGGTAGTAGTATTTCTTTTTTTCATTGTACGCCAGTTGAGAGAAATGGTTCTTGAACCTAGAAATGCAATTATTGGGATTATTGTATTTCGTACTAATCTATAATATTGTTTTAGGGGTATTAAGATTGATATGATCGATCATTTGCTTGGTGTTAGTATATCTTATAAGTCTAATAAAAGAAATTCCACTAAATTTGTTCATTAGATAGTAATATTCCTTGTTATTTTGTAAAGCTTATGACTCACCTCTGGAAAACCATTATGTTTGGACTTGAAGAGCCCTCCACTTTCAAGCAATCCCAGCAAACACCTAGGATGACTTCGCCCACATGCCCGCGACAGGCGCACCAGAATACAGCACGCTCTAATTCCTTTTGGAGGGAGACGCAAGCAGCTGTTTTTTGTCCTGAAAAAAAATGTAATTGTAGTTTAAGGCCACCATTTCAGGCACGTGCTTTTTGCAGATTTCTGTTAAACCATTCACTGTATTTTGGTATTAATGTCGTGATAAATTCACGCTGATGTTTGAAATAGGTTTACCTGTATTGGATGAAGTTGTGTCGAAAACCATACCAACGACATTCTGTTCACACTCCCAATCGACCAGAAGTTGTTTGGTTGCTGTTGATATCAAGTCTCCTTGAACCAGGCCAGCTTTTTGAGTCAAATGCGGAAGAGGTGGGACTCCAAGAAGCTTTGTGCCATTGACACCAGACACAAGAATGGGCAGGCGGTCATCAGTGCCTTTGGAATCCAGCGTGTCCATAAGTTTACCATCCCAGTGCACTAGTACTTTGTCTGATGGTTGCCATTCATCCATGATTTTTAAACTTATTTCTGACACGATGGAAGCTCGGTATCGGTGGGCCCGTCCTTGCATTTAGACTCAGCTTTGATGTATCTCCACCACATGCAGATACAAGGGAGTACACAATTGCACTCAGCTGGGTCGGCGAGATGTTGTTTCGAACACTGCATGAAACAAGTTCTGCCGACTTCAGAATATCATGGGGCACAAAAATTGAAACTCCCTCTTTCACTGTTCTCCGATGTTTTCTCTTTGGTTCAGCAGTGCTGGCCTCATCAATGTCATCGTCCTTATCAGAGCTAATAGGTGAATCAATATCAGCCTGTACATTCTCAGCATGATCACATTGCTCTCTCTCTTGTCGCTTCTCTTCTCGCATCTGCCTTTTCTGTCGCTTCTGAACCTTTTCTGTGAGTACTTTGTTTACCCCAGAGTAGGTAGCTACTCTGTCACTTAGCATGCTTTTCATAAAGAGTATGTCAGTATCGATGGCATCTTGTTCGGCCTGAGTTTTCCCCTTTTTCGCATCCGCCATCTCTTTCAACACTGTGTTCTTATAAAATTTCATCGTCAGGCTCAATTCTGATTTAAACTTCATAATTCCAGGATCATCAGCCCGTCTTCTATCCTCATTCTTTTTCATAAGCATCATGTAGTCTTTGTCATAGTAAGTTTTAATCACTCGGCCAATATTGTTCCTGCCTGTAATGGTCGGGACATTCGCCTTCTGGTAATGCAAAAGCACATTGTCAATGGTGGCAGATAAAGCCTGGTCCCAATGCATATCCCGAAAGTTTGCTAACAGACATAGTAAGACCTGCCTATAAGTTGGCAGTTTGCAGCCCTTTATTTCCTTTTCTTCTTCTCGGGGTACGGTGCCCAATAACATTCTGACATACTCATCATCTTGCCGTGTATCCATGATTAAATTCTCTATTCACAACATCAAATCACTGTCAAGGGAAAAGAAAAGAGCATCATTAAAATTAAATGCAATAAAATAATACGTGGAAAATTTGTGGGTCAGCGTTCCAGACCCGGAAATGAAAATCTGATAAAATGTGCTATTTTTACACTTATTTATGAAGTTCATAAGCTGAAATAGCAATACTTGCTGGTACGACGGTGATAGCTCAAACATGCACCGATCTCCAAGAAAATTTACTGGGGTGTTTCCTAGATAAATACACAACACTAAAACTTTGAACAGCATTGTAGGACCATTTTTTGATTCTTGGAGGGCAACGGTCACACCCTAATATATATATATATATATATATATATGAGGATGTGATAATACATTTTCAACTCATTACATTTTGTTGTAAAATGTTTCATTAAAATAGCAGGTATCCTCAATTTTTAATTGTAGATTAGTTTCCATTAGTACTGAGCTAGGCTTTTTTAATACAATTCGATTTATGAAAAAAATTGGACTTTAATTAAAAAAGTTTCAGAAAATGTATGAACACTCAAAAATAATTTTTGTCTACATTCATGCCCTTTTTCTTATAGGTCCGACGATGAACTGACACGTGTTATAGCTACTTTCTTTCGGTGACAGCTTTGAAGAAAAGCAAATAGCCTACAGTGATTTGGAGGTTTTACAGCGCAACCAACCCAGTGACCTGAATACGGAGGTCGAAGTATCGGCTCACATCTGGTCCAACGATTTTCTTTTGTTTAAGAACAAGACACCGTGTATTTTCATCAATTTATTAAATGATAGAAATCATGTTTTATAAATTAGTACAATTCAGCTTAAATTAGTTACAGATTTAGAACCCAATAAATAAGCTACAGAGCACAAGACTAACAATATTGGCGACTTCTTATATTTTACATAATATTGTTGCAATTAAAAATTTAAATATACGAGTAAAACTTTACACAGTACATCGATTGCGCTAAACGGGAACCTTTTCTTTATCTGCATGCATACCGATTCATCATTCAGCTCAGTGTGAGACGGGTCGAATAATTTTTTAAATTTATAAATTCCCTCTTCCGTGACATGTGCAGGAGCAATGAAAGACCATACATCCCGCAAGTATTACTAAAATATCCTTGTAATTGATGGGTATTCCAGACAATTTCGGGGATACGCAACTGTTCGAGAAATTTTACAATAACAGGGTCAATCCAGGGACGAGTCCCGACTGAGTTAAAAAAGTACATTCTTTCCCTATTTATAAAGTATATTGCAAGCCAATGAATCCCTTCGCCACCAGCAATGTCGGTGTTGACAATAATTCCCCCACATTTTCTCGTAGTTGGCAATTTCAATGTTTTATTCTTCGCAAACACACCGATAAATTTGGAGTGTGTGATCCGGTCACTATTCATTACTCTCTGAAGTGTAATCGCATCCATTTTAAAAGTCATTGACTGAAGCGGTCAACCTCTATTAGGGCTTGTAACTCGAGGTATACTAGTACATTAATAAGCGCGTCTATCGGGTTGGGAAATTCCAATCTGACTGAGATGTTCCCAATTTGTTGTGGACTTAAGTGTGTATTTACACTAGCAGATAAGTCAGGTGTGATGTCAAACGGGTAAAGGTTAAATTGATCGGTGAATTCTTTCTGCGTTACCCCAATCCCGAGCTCATCACAAGCACCTGTAATATGGGCCAGATTACTATATGTTCTCGCGCAAAGCTGAAACACAGCGTCGGATGAGTAGTCCGTATCCATAGCCCCGCCCAACGCAACGCCATTGACGTATAGATTTATATTTTTAAGGCCCAAATTCTCGAATTTAAAGGCGTTCTTTTTATATTTTTCATTCGCCGAAGCGTGATCCTGCATTCCAATTAATAGCCTTTTAGGTAGAACTCCCAGGCCCACGTTTTCTCTCTGCTTCGAGGCCAACCCTGCGGGCACTGTGTATAGTTTGATCTGTACTCTATTAATTGGGTACTTTACTGTGGTACGTAGTAAATTTTTTTAAATTTCTATATATTTTGGGAAACTTTGTTTCACTCGCCGTATACGCGCAGATATATTTCCATAATGTGAATCACAACGGGTTTTGCGCCCTCTTCTTGATCATCTCCTAGATTTATGCAGATCTCAGGATTCGTGCGGGTGAGCTTTATTTTCATATCCACCCTATTCATAAGTAGTTTCTCCCGGAATGTGAAGTCAGTATGCAGGCGTCCAAAACATCCGTATATCTTCTTTTTAGATTTTTTAAATTTGTCCTTTACACCTTTTGAAAAGTTGAGGACATTTTCCAGATAGGCTCGTAGGTGATAATAACCGGTTCCTGCCGAGATGTTGACCTGATTTAAATATACATCACACTGGCTGAATATGGAGTGTAGAAAGTTGGTTTCGGGAAATACAACATATTTATCATCGCAGTCCGTTCCGTCTGAATGGGCTATACGTAGTTTAGCGTACATGTGCATGCAGCTTGGATCTAAAAAGTAAGGGCCTGAGCTTGGTATCACGAATTCTACAGGGGCACTCGGGGAACTAATTGTGTTTAATGGGTTAATTGTAATAAAGTCACTGTGCTCAATAGAAACTTGTGTTGGGGGCATATCAAAGAGGAACAGCTCCGATTTACAACATTGTGAGCTACACTGATGGATGAAGCGTGCCATGACAAGTCATAAATAGTCCCACATCTCTCGACACGTAGTAAACAGCCTATGATTCGTGAGAGCAATGTCCTTAGCTTACATCATTTAAAAAATTACCAAACATAGGTTTCATTCGCTTAGAACACTTCTTTTTTTACATATCCTTTTACGTTTAACGCCACGTGTTGGTAACCCCTTCTTCCGGACAGCCCTCTTCTTCTTCCCGCCACCACGCATTTTTCTCTTTGCATCTTTGAAGATTTCGTCCCGTGTACGTTTTAAATGTTTTTTTAGAGCTTCTTTTGGATTAGCCCCCGCCATTATGTCTTCTACCGTGTTAAAACCTGATTGTAACGCCTTACTCCCGAGGTATCTGGCGACCCTCTTCAGCAATGGAACAGCCGTGCGTAGTATGGTTGAAAAAAATGGATGCAAGCCCACTCCCACCCTGATTTCTCACCCCTCGATATTCTGTGAAAGGCATTCGGGTCATTATAACTTAGTGCGACGAAAGTGCACTGTTAAGCTCCCATCACCGAATGGGAAATTTTTTCCCCCAATCGTTCTTATATATATTGAGATATTTTTTTGTAGATTAGTCGCAACATTCACATAGTGGAGTTTGTCATATGTAATGCTCAAGCTCCTCCCTCTATGTTTGGGTATGTGAGCAATGCGGAACAGACTTGCTTGGGTATCCCCAACAAATTGATGCTCCACGATGTTGCTGTAAATATAGCACATGTTTGGGGATGGATAGCCATCACTCAATTTCTTCAATTTCAACTGATACATTAGGCTGGACAAGTCATGTTGTGCCTCGTGAAAAGCATCTCTTTGGAGCGCTGCTCCATATCGGCCCTCGGTTATAATTTTGAACAGTCTTCTGTCTTTAATATTTCTATTATCCTGTTATTTTAGGGTCAGTGCATGTGCAGGGGTTTCTTTGTTTACGATTTCATATACTAAATAAGCAGTAAGATTTGAGCTTTTTAAACTTCCGTTTAAGTCTCTCACAACGTCGTCGGCCGCACCATATGACCATCACTGAGTTGCAGAGATTCAATGAACTGCCATTACCAGTGAGCCCAGTACGATTAAATATTGGCTCTGGAATCGAACAGAGTTGGCCAGGGTGTTGTTAGGATGTACAGACAGCGAAGAAGAGGACGGGAGTGTGAAATAGAAGTGGTTCGGCGCCATTTTGCATACTATTTAAACTTCATTATTGCAGCAGCTTTTATATAGGTGTTGAAGCTTTCTGGGTAACCTAGCCATTTCACCAGGTACATTTTTCTCTTTCCTGAACCTTTGCTGCCTAAAATGTTTTCAATTTTAAACAAATTTTTTCTAAATGAAATGTCACTTTCTGCAAGTCCTCGCGGTAAAAGCCTCCTGCGGTTTCTTCCCCGTTCAAATCTTCAACATAATACAGCATTATCTCACCTTTATGTCTCATAGCCCTAACTTTAAAAATCTCACGTGTCCAACCTTGCTCAAAACCCTTCGCGAATTTATTTCCCGAACGCGATAGCCTTACATAACACTAGGCAACAAAGATTTTGTTACAGAAGACCAAATAGGTGCTCCTAGCTAATTTCGGTATGCTGATTTCAAATCTATAATTAGATTTTTTCTATCACGTCTAGATTTTGTGTAAAATGCAAATCACTTTTAGTAAAATTTTCTACCACGTCCAGATTTTGGTTTTAATCGGCTTAATGCCAGTAATAGGAAACTTGCTTTTCAAGGTTAAAGCAATTTTTTTTGCCAACTATATACAAATTCGAACAATTTTGATAAATAAAATTTATCCCGAGTTGGCAACACTGAGTCAAGAGCATAGTAACGGGCAACGGCCCAACGGTCAGTCGCTACGTGACAGTCAAGCAGAACGGTTGTTGAAGCTCTCTGCTGATGAGCAAGTGACAGGTTGTGGTGACTTGTGTGTTTTTATAGCATTTGTTTTGTACTACGGTGTGTATTTCTTTTTATTTTGCACATCGTAATAATTACTTTCTACGTTTTTTCAGATATTGTATGGTAATTCAAAATGGCATCAAATAGACGTGCTTGTGTAAATCACCCAGACAACTTCTGCTTTGTCTGTGGACAATATACACCTAAGCCACAACGTAGAAACATAACAACAAAGATTAAACTTGCCTACAAGTGTTATTTTGACTGTAAGTTAGGAGACCAACAGAGGGACTGGGCACCACATATTTGCTGTGCACAGTGCAATGCAATGTTAATAGCTTGGATGAATGGTAAAAGAAAAGCTATGCCGTTCTCAGTCCCCATGGTTTGGCGTGAGCCGAAAAATCACTTCAATGATTGTTATTTTTGTTTGACAAAGATTGCTGGTTTCACAAAGAAAAACAAATCAAAGATCACGTACCCAAACTGCGAATCAGCAATGAAACCAGTACCACATGATGAAACAAATCCACCACCAGTTCCACCAGCAACGATAACAGACAGCAGTTCATCTGAAGATTCTGCTAGTGATATAGAAACAGGGAAAGATGGCATATATGTTCCAGATGCAAATATTTCCCCACATTTGTTAAGTCAAGCGGAGTTAAATGACTTAGTGCTCGATTTGGAATTACCAAAAGAAAAGGCAGAGTTGCTTGGTTCAAGACTTCAAGAATTTAATCTTCTCCAACCAAACACCAAAGTTTCCCATTTCCGCCATCGCCATTTGCAGTTTTCATCATTTTACTTACAGGAAGAAAACGTTTGTTTCTGCCACGATATCAGTGGTCTGATGCAAGGGATTGGCTGTCGCTATGATCCAAAAGAATGGAGACTGTTCATTGACTCTAGTAAAGCTAGCCTTAAAGCTGTATTACTACACAACGGCAATGAAAAACCTTCAATACCTGTAGCACATGCCACTGGCCTTAATGAGACTTATGAATCGATGAAACTGCTGCTAAGACTCATCAAATATAAGGACCACACATGGAATATTTGTGGCGACCTTAAAGTTGTATCATTACTTCTTGGGTTACAGTTGGGCTACACAAAGCATATGTGCTTTTTGTGTCTATGGAACAGCAGAGATGACAAGAACCACTACAAAAAACATGATTGGCCATCTACAACTGAACATGTTGTTGGTAAATACAATGTGAAACACCCAGCACTTATTGACCCTCAGAAAGTACATCTTCCACCACTTCACATTAAACTTGGCCTTATGAAAAATTTCGTGAAGGGTATGGATCATCAAGGTAGTGGTTTCCAATATTTAAAGGATAAATTCAAAGGAATATTGACAGATGCTAAGCTAGAAGCTGGAGTTTTCACTGGACTACAGATCCGCAGTGTCATCCACGACTCATCGTTTCCATCTAACCTAAATGAAAATGAACTAGGAGCATGGACATCTTTCGTTGAAGTTGTCAAAAATTTTCTTGGAAACCACAAAGCTGAAAACCACCGTAAACTCGTAGAAAACATGCTTAAATCTTATTAAATAATGGGATGCAGAATGTCTTTGAAAATTCATTTTTTACATTCTCATCTTGACTTCTTCCCGGCCAACCTTGGGGCTGTAAGTGACGAGCATGGTGAGCGCTTCCACCAACAGATCTCAGTTATGGAAAACAGATACCAAGGTAATTTCAACCCAAATATGATGGGAGATTATTGTTGGTTCCTGCAGAAGGAGAGCTCGTCATCCTACAAGCGACAAAGGAAGAGGACACACCAAAGTTTCACTTAAGAACAGGAATTTGCCTTTCAGTAGTAACAACAAAATACTAACGCGCTTTGGGTGGATGGTTGGGCGCAGGGGTGGTAACTCCGCCAGCGGAATTCCGCTGTCTGTCTTAAGCCAGAATAAAGGAGGAAAGACATCCCTGTTCACTAATTATTTAAGTATGCTTAACATAAAACGTGGCACGGAAAAGTAGCTTAGACGGCTTTCGTAATAGAAGCGGGTGAGAAAAAAAATGAAAAATAGGGGTTTTCGGTTACACAAAATCTGGACGTGATAGAGAAATTTTGATATCAGATCTGAAATCAGCATCAGCACTTTAGTAGGAATCAGTAGTTCACGTGTCTGTAACAAAAAAAAAGTTGAAATTTGTTGCCTAGTGTAATCATTGATTTTGAAACCTGTAGAGTGTGGGGGTGCTCTACGAATATCTCTTCTCACCTCACGCTGTGTGCGTACCTCTTTCTAAAACCTTGATAGGTGTTGTCCCAATCACGCGATGGTGTGAACGGTTGTATGACGAGGCCAATGATTCCAGAATGTTTATATATCTGTATGTGTTTTGATGTGTAAAATAGCGATGCATGCGTTCCTTTATGATACGTTGACCTCTTTCAGCTAAAGAGGCCTTATGTATGGAATTGCTAGTGTAGTAACTGTTACTAAACTCTGTCAACATGTTCTGAAAAGCTCGGCCTATAAATCCTTTCCCCATATCCGTACAAAAATAGCCTGGAACCCTGTTTTCTTTCAACATCGGCGTTTTGGTAGCTTTAGCAACTGTTTCAGGTGGTTTATTTTTTAGCGGAATTAGCAACAGATATTTAGAGAATACATCTATTATGAATAGGATGTAGCGATCGCCATCATTATATACTGAATATCTTTGCATGTCTGTTAAATCCGCTCTCCAAATTGAGTCAATCAAGGCCGCTGTTGTCCTGGCTGTTTTAAACCTTTTTCTAATCGGCTTATGAAGTATATAAGCATCTTGCTCCCGCTAAAACCTCCCAACATCTTTTTTCCCTACACCATCATTGTAAACACTTCTATACAGTCTATTAGTACCGCCATAGGAGGCTGGGTTACAAATGTCATAATAGTGTTTTCTTAATATGTTAGCCATTTACATATTTTAGAGGCAGGGTTGGCCGTTGCTGTTGTTTGGTCTCTTCTTTCTCCTCTTCAGAGATGCTACCGTTGGGGGTGATGGCGTACTCAGTTGTGACACATGCGAAACTTGTTCCAAGTCTTTTAACCTATTCAGATTTCCTATCAATGTTTTGGGAACACTTATTTGTTGTAGTCTTGCTTTAATATGCTTCCATCCTGATAGTGAGGGCCTGTCCCACTTTCTCACCAGATCATGGACAATGTCGACGATATTCGATCCCTGTAGCCTTGTTCCTTCAACAATGATCTCGCCTGTATCGCTCCACTGTATGATGGGGTCCTCACTCAAAAGATTATAAAGACTTAAGCCTTTATTCCTCAATATATGTGGGAGACTGCTTTTTAATACATGTTCGATATGTTGTCGGGGCGTACCGTTATTCTTTGGTTGGTCATACCTAACGTCGGGCCCAGGTCGTATGTCGCCATGCTCATCGTTGCTCGCGCTGTGCCTAATAACCACGGGGATCTCTGTCGGATTCTTATAATCTTCGTACTCATGAAGAAATTTCTGCAGAGCCTCTTGTTATAAGATTCTTTTCTCATCAGGTGACTTTTCACTGTTTAATATTTCTATCAATTCGCTTTCCATTCCTTTAAGCCTGCTTTTATGGGGTTCTAGGACAGTGTCTGGACTCTTTGAACTTTACAGTGAAGCATACACCTCGAAAATAAAATGGGGAGGAATGATCCCCCTCTTTGTACAATAATTCGCTTTTTCTTCCCCAGAATTTCACTTTTACGAGCGAGCGTACGTATTATGTTCTTGTAACGACGTAGGTGACCCTTTTGAGGGGATTTCATTGGTACATTACATTTTATAACATTAAGGAAAATGTCACAGATGCATTTTAAAAATCCGAGTCGATAGTTTTAACAAACATCTGCTGCATTGCCCGGGGCAATCGATGATAGATTTTTATTAATTCACGATATTTCTTTAGCCTATTTGTTATTCTGGAATATAAATCGTTTCAGGCTCGTTTGAGAATATGTTCGTTCTTAGAAGCACCCTAAACGTGTTTCGCAGTTGAAGGTCACAAAGCAAATATCCGTATCCTCGACTTGGAGCTTCTTTATAAACTTCCAAAAACTCTTTACACTGATTCGAGAAAATTTGATTGGCTATTACCCCAATTTGTAACATCTCTACGTTGCGCAAATAAGACTAGATATTGTTTATCTAACGACACATCGCGCATGTATCTATTTTTAAAAAATAGATTCTGATTGATGAAGAATACGCATATGTTAAGATGGTAGGAAAACATTGTAAATGTCTCGGCAAACGTTTTATCAATTTCCAACATGAGATCGTCAATTACAATGACTGTATGCTCATTTCCCTTTAACGAATTAGCGTCATATACACATTTGTGGAGCAAAATATTATCTTGGTACTCGTTGAATACTGACTGGTACGTCGAATAGCACTGTATTACTTTATGCAAAAATTTTGAGAACATCTCCCCCTTATCTTTAATGATTGCATAAACACAGTTTTACCACATCCTGTTGAGCAGCGTTTCTTAACCTGGGGTGCTAACACCCCGAGGCCGAGGGTCCTGAAATCGATTTTAGGAGGAGCTGGAAAAGGGCTTCTGTCATGTGCAGTATGGATACGTTAGGTCCGTTAAACAAACTCCTTCACAAACTCCTAATCTTTTCTATTTTATTAACAGATATTATTTTATGAGAATTTGAATATATATTTAATTACGAAAGATTTGTTGCACGTTTACATTATCACCATTAATATTAAAAAGGAAGACGTTGACTCTGTGTCACAAGAAATTTACTTTTTTGGCATGATTTTGACCCCAAGATTATGGGGTAAATAATTCTCCTTGATTGTTATTTTTAACAATTCTTTTGGCCGCTTGATCTATTGTTATATTCAAGAACAAGTATTTTATTATATTGTTATATTCAAGAAAGTATTTAGGTTTGAATTTGTAAATATAATTCTTTGTGTGTCTTGTTTTAATATCGTTTTAAAATTTTCCTCGTTTATTTTTTACTCTAAATGTGCTGCTTTTAAATGTATGTTCACTTTGCTTTAACTTGATATCTTTTTATTCAAAATATTATTGGTCAACTATAAATTGTACTCATATTCTTATTTGTTTTGTATTTGCGTGGTGCTTTTTGCTACTAACTTTTGCTAACTTTTTGCTACTATCCAGGTGAAGGGGGTGCTGGACTGCCTAGACCTAACTACAGGGGGTGCTGATGTCGAAAAAGGTTACGAAACGCTGCTGTAGAGCCAGATATAATACATGCGGATGGGCTCGTGAACCTGAATTTTTCTACAGATTCCATCTCTAACACGTCACACCCCTAAGTGGAACATTTACAAAATAAAATAAAAATTTGAGTGATGTTCCTTATATTTTACAATCTTGTTTTACTTCTTCCACAGAACAGTGAATGACGACGAGGTATAACATCATGTCCCTATCATCGATATTACAGACGACCCCGATGACAGTGTATTTGTGGTTACAGACTCAACCCTCACCAGCGACACCGGTAACCCCACCACGTGGCAGTTCAAAGCGGAGACATGATGATGAACCTTCCGCGTCAGGTATAAAACGTGCCAGGAGTGCACCGGTTGTTAGATCCCCAGTAATAGAGCCCCCAGCCCTCTACGTCTTACGACACAACCCCAACACTAGTTTCTTCCTCAGTTAAAGTTGTACCCCGTTATTCCTGTTCAATTCCGGGTACATCCTCCACATCAGCAGCTTCTCGTGCTGTAGAAGAAGGTATAACATTAGAACTGGTCCGCACCGCTAACCCCACCCTGGTCCTGACTATAAATCAGTATATACTTAGGGTTGACCCTGGAACCCTGGATAGCAACGGTGTTGAACACGGTCTGCGACGCGTAGTTGAACGTATTGTGGAGTTTGCCCTTCAAAACAGCGAAGAACGTGAAGCCAGGACGAGGTTATCCTTCGGGTTCGGGTCAGTTGACGGGGATGTAGATGATTTATGGGTAGTAATACCATTTAGACGCTTGGCAGATGTAGATATAGATTATATCTTGGGACGTGTAATGTAGGCCTCTCAAAGTAGTACAGCCTTCAATATGGACAACTTCATGGTAGACATTGACAGAGTATTCCGGGTTGCGGATCATAGTGCCATACCTTATACTCTTAACTTCAATTCTCCGGTTATTTAACGAAATCATATAAACTTCGATCGTGGTCGCGGCTTTATAGCAACAGTCTTAGCTCTATGTTCACTGTGCTAAATACATGGACGCAAAAAATTTGGTTGCCTACGGTTGTGCAGCGTGCCCGTAAACTGGCTTCAGATTGCAAGCTTGAGTTTGAGTGTAATATGGGTCCTGAAGAGCTGAGAAGGGTAGAGCAGGAAATGAATGTTCGTATCGTTGTATTTGGAATGGATGATCATCGTAGGACTGCGTATGTTTTAAAAGCTGTGTGAGAGATCGTAAAAGACCTCTACTTGTTTTAGAATTGTCAGGAACAACGTATCTCCCCATCCGTAATATAATGGCTCTTTATGCTAGTTATGATAAATGTCGAAAACATGGAAGGCATCATGATTTGTGTAAGGGATGTCTCGATATTGCGGATGGTATAGTGAAACATTATAAGGAATGCCACATGGTATGTGTGCAGTATAAAAGCTCCAAACGTGAAAGTCATGTAGTTGAAGCTGAGAAGAGGGAATGTAATGTGTGCAGACGTACATTTTTCAATAATAAATGCTTTGAGTTCCATAAGTGAATTGGAGAATCTGTGAATTTGGTACGTTTCATATGATGGATAACTGGGGAAATTCAAGCATAAATGTGATAAAATTCACTGTCCTACATGTCATGAGAAATATAAGGCGAATGGAGTGAAACATTTATGTTATATGAAAGGCGCTAAGCCTAAAAATAGACCTTGTATAACTGTGTACTAAGATCTAGAAACTTACACAAACCCTGAATCCAAAGAGGTTATCCCACATCTAATTGTAAATCAAACTATCTGCGATGAGTGCGTGGAGGTTGAGTGTGATGAGTGTCACAAATGTAGTAAACGGACTAACGTTTTTAAAACGATCGCCCACGACAGCCCTGTGAAACTCTTTATGTCCTACAATATCACGTTAACAGACAAGTTAAATAAAAATGATTGTGTATATTCTTGCGCATAATGGGGCAAAATATGACACACAGTTCCTTTATAAGGAACTGCTTGAACACGACTCATCGGAGATATTTACAGGCGACCCCTTGAAAAGGGGAAACAAACTTATACAAATGCCGATAAGAGGTAATGTTCAGTTTAAATTTAGATACTTTATTATTCACACCTTGTAAACTAGCCAATCTACCCAAGGTGATGGGTGTAGCGCCGACATTTCAAAATGGTATTTCCTTTACACTTTCCTCACTAGCGACACTTTAAGTTACGTAGGATACCTTCCCCCAAACAATACTTTAACTACACCAACACGAGTGATAGTGAGCGTGAAGATTTTGAGTTTTAATGAAGCTAATCCATACAATATAGCTGATGAATGTGAGCGTTATTGCGTGAATGATGTTCGCGTGCTTAGAATATGTTTCCAGGCCTTTAGAAGGATGTACAGAGACAGTTTCAACTGCGATCCGCTGCAAGTCGCAACTACAATCGCCTCATTGTGCTTTACGGTGTTCAAAAACAATATCATGCCTAAAGACACCTTAACTGTCATTCACAGAAACAACCCTCGCAGGTATGGACACAAGGCTATTTACTGGCTGATACACATACCGTAGCAGACCAGAATATAAATAAAACACGCCAGCAACACGGGAGAATTACATTTAAGGTCAATGGTCGTGTTTTTTGGGTTGATGGTCTAAGCCAGGGGCCTTCAACCTGGGCGATAGCGCCCACTAGTGGGCGAATTGTGATTTTAGGTGGGCGGTAGAAAATTTTCACGAAAACTGTAATTAGATCCACTTAAGGGTGTGGTAAATATGAAAATTTAGACTTCAAAAGACCCGATCTAAATCGACGAAAAATATAGTTAGCACTAAGATCACACACACGTACGCACACACACAAACACAATCGTTTTCTTCTACAATCTACATCTATTCTACAATAAAAGAAAATTGAATTGATTGTTACGAATCAAAGATGATCTCACAGCTAGTGACTTGGAAAAATATAGTAGTCATCTTGATGCACTAAAAATTGACACGGAAAATCGCATTCAAGACATTATCAACCTTAAAGTCGATGCGTGGATGGAGACTCCTTTTATTATAAACGTATGTGATGTTGAGGTTACCTGTCAAGAGGAATTATTGCAATTAAAATATGACGCTGAGTGCAAAGCAAATTTCAAAGGTGGATACCTACAACTTTGGCAGAACAAAAAAATACCCAAGCTTTATCCACATTTAAGGAATAAGATTTCTACTCTACTAGTAGCTTTCCCTACCTCATATCTGGTTGAATCAGGATTCAGTGTAGTGAACCACATTCTTACCAAAGAAAGAAATCGTTTGAATATAGCGAGAGAGGAGATCTTCGTTTGTTTCTTACAAAAATAAAACCCTACTTAAAGTTTTAATTAGCAAGCATCAACCACAAGGCTCTCATTAAAGGTAATTAAACATTTATTTTCTTTTTTCTTTTATTAATTATGATGATTTTTTTTTTTGCCCCAAGGTGGGCGATAAGTTTTTTAATTCTCAAAAAATAAAAAAAGTGGGCGGTAAGCTAAAACAGGTTGAAAGCCCCTGGTCTAAGCAAAGCCCATGCCACTGGTGAGAACACTGTGAACTCCTTTAACGGTTGCTGGTGGTATGGATGTCTACGTCCTGAGTGTGGAATCATAGGAGATATCCACGGTAGATCTCCTGTCGATAGTGTTGTATGAACCAGCACCCGCGTTCAGCTTATAGGCACCTAGTTCACTCAAAAGATCTTGTTAGAGCATGAGTATGATGCACGGATGGAAACAGATGGACAGTACCGTGAAGAAATAAACACGATCAAGCGCTCAATGCTGTTGGATCCTCTCAAATGTGATGAAAGCTTGTTCGGAGTGCGTACAAATCCATTCAAGCTATACTTTCCACCTACGGAGGGAGTGAAACTCCATTACTACGACTTCTGTTCTTTATATCCTTACGTGATGAAGGACAATCCGTACCCCGTGGGTGCACCTGAAAAACTGATGGGACCTGACCTGCCCACCATCGAGGTGTTCTCAACAAATTTGAAGAAGTACTATTTCGGTCTTTCTTTCGTAGACGTGCTCCCCTCTCGCGATTTATGGATGCCGATCTTACCCGTCGTTATAGACCACAAACTCATGTTTCCCCTGTGCGTGAAGTGTGCAGAGGAGAACAATGGGTCCTGTAATCACACAACCATCCAACGGAAGATCAGAGGTGTATCTACAAGTCCTGATCTGTCCGTAGCCGTCCGCCATGGTTACAGAATATTCAAGATATGAGGTGTGGAGGTTTCAGAAGCTACCCATCCTTTTCACGCCGTATATAAATACTTTTTTGAAGGATAAACTAGAAGCATCAAGCTACCCGCGAGGAGATGAAAGCGAAGGTGAAAAATCGGCGTATATTCAGCGCTACCGTGACCGTGAAGGGATACAACTTCACCGAGTCCAAATTGTTAATAACCCTGGCAAGCGCTTTAGTGAAAAGTTGTGCCTAAATAATCTTCGGGGCAAGTTTACACAGAATACAGGTAAGGGGAACGTTCATTTGGCCCAAAGTTATAACGAGGTGTGGGATTATGCCAATGCCCCAGATAAAGAGGTCATGTAGATCGTGAATGTTGGTAACACGTACGTAATAAAGTACAACATCACAGAATTTGCCACAGATATCTCACGTGTTACAAACATACCTGTAGCCATCTTCACAACGGCATACGCACGCATCAAGCTTTGGGGACTACTGCACTCTCTTGGGTGGAGGGTGCTTTAAGCTGAAACAGATAGCGTAATATTTACAGAGAGGCAGGGTGAGTACGTGCCAGCTATTGGGGAATTCCTCGGAGATTTGACTGACGAGATCAAGGATGAGTATGGTGATGGTACATACGCTGACTCCTTTGTATCATCAGGGCCAAAAACATATGGGGTACGGGTGAGGGCGGAGGAAGAGCTGAAATATATCGTGAAGGCCAAGGGCATCACGCTAAATTTGGCGAACCGACGGGTCATTAACTTTGACTTGTTGAAGGAATTAGTGTGCTTTGAAGATGACGGTGACCAACCACCCCAACTGACTGTAAGGACCCACATTTTTCGGGCAGAGAAACTGGGGGCGTGAAGGAACTTAGGGGCTTAAAGGTGTGTCGTAACACCTATGGGAAACGTTACCAGGTGCCTGGCACCTATGATACCGTATCCTTTGGTTATCATAGTACTTGAATGTTAAATATATATATATATATACCTAGTGTTAACGATATGTTTATTTTATTCATTACGTATATTTGAATATGTTTATTAAATAAATCATGTTTCAATTAGGGTTTCATTTTCTGCTTGTGTGTGTGTGTGTGTGTGTGTGTACAGGAAAAATTCCTAAGCTCCGCCCACTGTAAGATCAATCAAAGGGTCACGTGACTCCTGCTACTACCTGCGTGCTCAGTTGGCCGCTGCAAGCCCTGGATCTCAGACGTATATTTGAAGAATTCTCACGTAGACGAAAAATAGTGATGGCAACCTTTGCTATTGCATGCTTGATGTTTATGAAGTGGTATTCGGCAAAGTCTGAAGATGTGGTGAATACTAAAACACAGCGTAGCCCTCCCTCCTTTGAGACTTTTAATGCTACATTGAACCGTGCGAAGCTTGAGGAACAAGCTGTTCAAATACTCTATGGATATTCTGGCGAAAGCATTGCCGGATTTCGCGGCACAAACGACGTAATGGACTACGTTGTAGGGCTAAACTGTATGAAAACATACATATACCGTGAAGTGAAAGAAACAATGCGTGCAGAAGAGAAGCAATGGGTATGGGTAGTGAGTCTTGTTGATGAGTGGTGTGACAGGTGGTATTATTTCATGCTGTATCATACTGAGTACGCGTACCCTGCGGCTGAGAATGTAAATCTCTTCATAATGGATAGTCTAAAATACTTTTACCACTACACTCATATATATATATATCATGAGGTTCGTAGTGAGGTTGTGGTTAAAGGCCTGTGTGAGTTAAACAAAAAGGATAAATACGGGCACATGTTTCTCTCAAATAGTGCGCCGAATTGTTAACAAAATGTGTTTAGTTCGTGGAAATTAACAAAAATGTCCAGTGCGCATTCCGAAAAAACATTAAAACAGACATTGCCCCATGTATCGGAAAAATTCTGATTGCCCGGTATAATGGGTACAAGTACTCGCATGATTCCTTCATGCTGGAACAAACCTGTACGCGAAACATTAACGCTTGGTATGACTCACTCTTCCACACCTCTCTCCGAGCCAAACCGCGCACCGGTTGCTCAAAGTCATCTCAGAACTTGACCCGACTGGACGTGCACTCTCACAATAGGAAACGATGGAGCTTCCTTTGAGCAGCATTCTCAATGCCGTATACGACGTGTCCGTGACGAAGTCATTGCGTGTGTTCAGATGTAAAACTGTTGCCATTAACTATGTACTTGAATCGACTTGTAGACAAACGAACTCTAGTAAACGTAATGTTGTTTATTTAAGTGTTGAGGAGATGAATAGAGTCTTCGTGATAGTTGAGAAGTGGGGTGAAAACTGTTATAAAATACCTGCAGGTGTAGGTACAAGAAGAGAACAGATTAGTGATACCCCCTCACATGTCATTGTTTGTACGTTGTGTATAAATAACGATCAGCCATGCATTGATATACGACTGATGTGGGAGAATGCATCTGATAATAACGTTCTTGTTCCCACGTGAAACCGCTTCATCAACGACAGAATGTTGAAATCGTCGGCTTCCGCAAACTAAAACCTATATTAGAAGCACGTGTTACGGATATGGTTTATTTTGACACGGTTCTTGAATACGCATACACAGCTCTGCTCTTCGGGTTTACCGAATGTAGGAATGAGCATTGCGAAAATGGTCTAGAGCTGGATGCTTATTTGAAAGGTTTAGACTCTTCGAAATATCAAGAACGGTACAGGGCAGAGCTCGCCTACACTGTTCACCCTGAAGAATTGTATCTTTATATAAGGAGCAGCTGTCGTTACGACTTAGAAGATTATTTCAACTGCCGCTATGCCGTTGTGAAGAAGAGTTCACGATTGAAAAGCTCGGATCGGTATGAAAAAACTCTCGATTGGAAACGATTGTTTATAAACTTGAATTTAATAATGAAGTTGTGGCTAACGACGCCCTCTTTGTGCGTGCTTTTGATTGTATTCTGTTCGAGTTTAAAGATAATTTGGCAATCAATTGTAAAAGTGGGCACAAAAATAGTATTGAACGAATTGAAGGCCCTTTACATTGAGTACAGGTGCCCGCACACCTTGAGTGATGAAACAATTTTAAATCGTATTTATTGCATAGTACAAAGCAACAATGATGTAACTGTAGACTCGATCACGTGCGAGTTTAGTATTTTAGTTAAGCGCGGTAGAACATAAAGTGTATGTATTTTGATTTTATATAAGTTTTGCTGTTTACATATATATTAATAGTTTATCCTTTACTATTATTATTTTTTATTTTATATAAGTTTTTCTGTTTATATATATATATTTATATATATATATATATATATATATATATATATATATATATATATATATATATATATATATATATATATATATATATATAAGGATGTATTTGCTCATATATATATATATCAAATATGTATATAGATTTCTCCTGTACTAATATTATTACTGTAGTTAAGAATGTATATATATCCTTCGTTTAATGTGTGTATTTTTGCTGTATATTAGGTTTGAATGTATATTTATTTCCTATATATTTCATGAATTATATCCCTTAACTCGTCTAAATAAACAGAATGATGTAATAATGTTTTATTTACTTCTTTTGGTTGTATATATAAGCGATATTAAGGAATAACTGGGGGGATGGGAATATATATATATATATATATATATATATATATATATATATATATATATATATACCAAATGGCTGGTTACGCCTTCTGAGCCGACTGACGGATTTCTAAGCCAACTGTCATGAATATCTCCAAATAAGTAGCGCAATCTGGCAACTGAAAAGTTAATTAATATATATAGACAAAAATCTGCCTTCTAAGCCAGATTAATCCAAATGGCTAATTAAGCCAACTGGCTGATTTCCTTTCTCTCTTTTAGGTTAAGTGGACTCCCCCAGCGTGCTGGGTAAATTCACCCCTTTTTTGGCACCATGGGGGGTGGGAATTGGCATCTTGCAGCAAGGGGTTGTGGGTGGCACCTTGCAACAAGGGGGTGGGGTGGCACCTTGCAACATTTGATCAACATTGCAATTGCTCTCCACTCTCTCCTTTTGCGGCCATACTACTTTGCTTCCCCAGACTATCATCTCTTCGGTCTCCTCACCTTCGAGTAATACACTTTCCACCCCCTGTTTGATCACTTAATAATCTGTAACACAGTTTTCAGAACCATGTATGAACATTTCATAGTCTGCACCACAGGTTTCTGGCGACCTGAATGGTCACTCTACCAGCTGTAACATAGTTTACCGATAACTAATTGGACAGTTCATACGTAAGTTGTAACTCAGTTTTCTTGTACCTGATTGTGCGAAATATAAGCTGTAGCTCAATTTTACTAGTTCATGAGGTTTTTTCATATACTGAGCGTCAGTTTTCTAACCTCTGATTGGACAATTCATCTGTAACGCGGTTTTCTGGTACCGGAGTGGCGCAAACTGGCAACTCAGCCAGATACGCCAACTGTCGGATTAAGCCAAAATATATGCTTTAATTAAATAAATAGCGTAAACTGGCAACTTAGCCAGATACGCCAAATGTCGGATTAAGCCAGAATATATGCTCTAATTAAATAAATAGTGCAATCTGGCAACTCAGCCTTCTAAGCCAACTGGCTGATTAGGAACATATTAAGACAACGGCCGCTCTGCTGGTCTTAATATGCGCTTGGCTCCTGTCAAGCAAACACCTCTCCTCTCTCTCCTCTCTCTTAGGTTAGGTATAACCCTTTGGGAGGGTGAGGCCCTCCCAACCTATTCGTCAGCGGGGTTCATTACAATTTGGGGGATAACTCCGCCTCCAAGTTGCATCACCCCTTTTTGCGCTTGCAACATTTCCCCCTCCCCCATTTAGGGGGTGCCTTGCAACAAGGGGAAGGGGGGTTGGCACTATGGGTGCCTTGCAACAAAGGGGGTGGGGGCTGGCACTATGGTTGCCTTGCAACAAAGGGGGTGGGGGTTGGCACTCTTGCAACATCTTGCAACATTGACAATTGCATTGCACTCTCCCATTTTGCAGTCATACTACTTACAAACACTAAAAAAACTGCATCACAATTTCCAAATATTTTTAACCATAATGCGCATGCATCAAGCCGCAAACAATAGAAAACTACTTTATTATACTAAAGAAATGTTAAAGTTCAACGACTTTATATATTTAAAAATTTTAAGGACAGTTTTCAGGTACTTGAAATGTTTAGGAAACATTTCAAAATAGCTGTTATTCATTTCAGAAAGCTAAGTTCATTATTATATGTCGAGTGGATGTTTCATATATATATATATATATGATGCAATCCACAAGGAAAAAGAAAAATGATTCCAAGGCCTCCAAGGCCTTTCGTGTATTCAAAAGTACACCTCGTCAGGGAATGAGGGGAGAAGGCAAGATGACATAAATATATACATATGCACAGCGGGACAAAAATAAAAAGCTAAGCACATGATTAACAAGAGTTAATTAGAGGTAAAAAGGTATTTTAACAGGATATTGTTAATTTTATACTTTCCCGCACTGTTATTGAAATTATTTTTAAAATGGATAAATGCACATTCTACAATATTCCTTTCAATTACAACTCTGTTTTTAACGAGCTCTTTAGAACTATCCCACTTGATACTATGATTACAGCTATACATATGGTTAAACAATGCATTGGAATTATTTGCTGTTTTACCATAATATCTAACGTTTTACCCGTTTGGCCTATATATACTGAGTCACATTGTGTACATCCGATCGAATACACACAACCATCCACATTATCCGGGTTATTCTTTATTAGGCGTGATTTAACAGTATTATTATACTTAAAGACTACATTGATAACAATTGCTTTAAGTAAAGTCGGAAGATATTGAAAATTAACATGGTAAGGCAGGATAAGGATATTTTTACGCTCAAATTCCTTTACAGTTACACTATTATAATACCTATTCTTGGCTTTCCTAAGACAGTTATCTAGAAATGAAATAGGATAACATAATTTAGTGCCAATATTTATGATATTGCATAACTTGGAATCTAAAAATTCAGGACTGACAACTCTGAATGCTCTAAGAAACAGAGCAGAGAAAATAAAAGATTTAATCGAGGAATGATGATCAGAATAAAAATGCAAGTAAGAGTTATTATTAGTAGGATTGACAAAAACTTCAAATTTGAACTGATTCAAGCATCTCCGAATTTTTAGATCCAGAAAAGATAGGCTTCCATCATTTTCTTTTTCAACCGTGAACTTAATAGATAGGCCTAAATTGTTAAGCCTACGAAGAAGTAAGTCAACATCCAAATTATTAGGTCAAAGGCATAAAATATCATCTGTACCAAACAAGATTAAAGTTAACAATAGTAGGCAAAATTCTACTTTCAAAAAATTCCATATATAAGTTAGCTAATACCGGTGAGGGGGGGATTTCCCATCTCCAATCCAAACGACGAAGCATAAAACTTATTTTCAAACATAAATTTGCAATCTTTGACGCAAAGTTTAATTAACTCAATAAGAGTGTGTTGAACAGGGAAAGAATATTCAGAGATCTTATCTTTTAAAAAATCAAGTAGGTCATCAACAGGCGCGGCTCACCAACTCAACTCTGATCGAGTAGTGGGAGACTTGCCACCTCCACGTGTAGGTTTACACACCTGTTCTTCCTGAATCCCTGAAAAGCGTGGCCTCATAAGATCTTATATTATGATCTTATGAGGACTTTCAGCTCTTATGAGCATTAACGATGGCTTCAGCCTCTTCATCAGCCACTGGAATCTGAAAAGCTCTTAAGTATGTCCTGCTTCGATCTGAACACTGGGAGCATTTCTCGATGGTCTATCCTGGCTCTCACCCACCCATCTCTCCTCTCATGACCGTACACAGCTTGGGAAGCAGTTGAGACTTCCTGTACAGCTCTCTCGCAGGACTGAGTATGAACAGAGAAAGTGTCCACTTTGAGTGGAGTTTTCCTGAGATCCTCGAACTCAGTCAAGGTCATCTTGCAGGTGAAAATAGGCTCGTAAATACTCTCTGATTCCCAGTTGATGAGGTCCTCAGGTGAAGTGGCTTGCAGATTGACTTTGGGATTTTTATGGGGCCTCACTGTCGCATCACCAAAGTCTCTTTCTTCTCTGATCTTCTCTATCTGGCTCACAACAAAAGCTCTCTGATGCTCATCCTCACTGCACAAGAATGAAGCCAGGATGTTCTCAGGATGTGCGTGGTAAGCTCCTCTTATCACTGCAGCAGAGATGATGTTCCTGACCTCGGTAGTCTGGTTCCTCAGCAGCATCAGGCTTGAAAAAAACGTGTGTAGGACCAAATTTGAGGTGGTGCTTCACTTTGATGTCGTAGTACATTTTGAAGTAGAAGTTTAGGCAGAACTTCACGAGGACCTCGAGCCTTCCTCCTCAGTCCGTGTCCTTCATCCGCAACAGCAAGATGGCCTGTGCAGTAGTGAGCCACCTGGATTGGTTCAGAGGTCCGCACTTGAGACCAGCCAACTGTGGACTGAGACTTCCAGACTTGATGGCTTTGATCAGAAGATAGCAGTTGTGCTGGTCTGTGGAGAGAGATTTGACTATCTCTACTGGCAGCTCTATGATATCTTCAGTTCCTTCCACTGGTTTGAAGTTGAAGTTGATCTCAAGTTCATTCACTTTCTCAAGAAGTTTTCCAATAGGCCCACTGAAGCCTGGCCAGGGAGTTACATGGCCGTCCAGCTTGATGATTAAGTGCCTCAGGGGGAGCTCGTTCACATGGAGTTGACAGATCATCCAGTGGCACTTGCGACCCAGCATCTTCTCCAATAGGGCTATGGCGCCTCCAGACCACCCCGTGTTGGTGTTGGTAGAGTCTCCTCCAATCATTACAAGGCTCTGATCAGCTCCGTGATCCAGAAGCCACTCATGCAGGCCCTGAGCGATCTTATGAGCAGGCTTTTCTCCTTCCTCAGGTTCCTCGGGAGTGAAATGGAAGAGGTACTTTCCTTGAGGCTCCGACGTGATAGTGTAATGCTCCTCGATCACTTTGCCAGGATGAAATCTCCCTGTCACTTCGTCATATTTCAACATCTTTGTGTTCCTATCCTGCTTGCCATCAAAGAATATCCCAGAGATCTTCTTCTCCTCTGACCACTGCGTGAGAGCTTCAACTGATGAGGCCATTACTTCCTCTTTGGCCCTCCAGACTTTCATGCCATCTATGGCCAAGTAAGCCTTGTCTTTGGAAAGATGACCGGCCTTGATGAGGTCGTTCAGGAAGCCAGTGGCAACTGCAGCTGCCGGAACATTTGCCACCCTGTACCTCAAAGCTGCTGAAGCTGTCCCTTGGATCTTCATGTAGTTTCTTGTAGCAGAAGTTGAAGTTTCGGCAGGTACTTCAGCGGGAACGTCCATAGGAGCTTCAGTAGCCTCAGCATTGCCAGAGGCTTCTTTTGCAGCCTCTTCCAAGTTTGGTTCTTCGTCCTCCTCAAAGTCTTTCATGAGAAGCTCCTCGTTAGTAGCCTCCTCTTTCTTCTTCCTCTTCACAGCAGAAGCTTCTTCATCCTCCTTCCTCTTCGCTGCTTTGATCTGTCTCCTGCTGTCTTCGAAGTCTACAGGGGACATCTGGATTCTTGAAGCTTCGTAAGTCTTCACTCTCTGGTAGTACAGCCACTGAAGGCCCAGTTTAGGAATCTTCACCTCCAAAGGACAGTTTCAGTTCACATGGGCCTTGAGGGAGCATCCTGAGAACCCACTCCCCTCTGAGCCGCACAAGGAGATCTGATGCTTGCAAACGCAGACTTCACAGAGTTTATCCAGATCAGCCATCCTCTTCTCCCGGGTAGCAGACTTAACTCTCCCGTTCACAACGTCTGTCATCTCCTTCCATTTCAACAAGATCTTATATGAGAGCGATTTTTCCGTGATTGTCACAGGCAGGGAGAACTTTACATTCGTCATTCCTCCACTGAGTCATCACGAGTGAAGCCAGCTCGTGTCATCTCTCGAATAGGGTATTTTGGCCTTTGGATGTCATGAATGAGGAACTTTTCCTCCTGCTCAGAGCCATCTATTGAGAGAATGTTGAACTTCGCCTTCTGCGTCCAAATGGTTACAAAGATTCAAATGGAGTAGAATTTTTTTCTTATGTATGTATGTATTAAACCTCTGTAAAAGTTAGGCAAAGTTAATGTGTCTAAATGGCAACAAATTACGACAAAGGGTTAAAAATATGAGGTTGTGTTCAATTGAATATTCGGTATTTCAACATAGAACAGAAAACCGCAATTTTGAACATGATAACGCGATTTTTGGGAAAAGTTGCAGAATAGAAACCCTTCTTAGAATTAAATTTTACATAAAAGTACATATTAGCCAGAGTGAAATTCGGACTCGGAAAAGTATGATATGCCCTAGTGCGCATTATCTCCATTGTTTTGATTCCACGATCAGCTTCAGAATCACCACTTCGAGGTTGCAGCACATTTTTCTAGGAAACGACGAGGGGAATAACCTCAGATATGGAAGAGGTGCAACTACTCACATCTTTTTGTGATATCATCGAATGGTTCCAGCACAACCATACAGTTTGACAAGAGAGTGAGGTCGACGTTAGTGAGTTGTTGCATTTTGGAGTTAGCGGCGTTATATAGACTCAGTGGTTCCTTCAACTTCAGTGTTCTCTGCATCATGTGATAAGTGCTGTTCCACCGTGTGGCGACATCATGAATGACTGTAAGTTCAGGTTGATCTAAGCGTTTCTGAATTTTTTTTAATTCATCTTGTGCCATCGTAGATTGGTTGAAATGAGTAGCGATGGATCGAAGTTTAACTAACAAGTCACTGAGAGATTTTTGTGAGGATAATCCACTTTTGATAACAAGTTGCAGTTTATAAACAGTGCAATCGATATTATGGACGCCAGTGAGAAACAAAGCTTTTATCATGTTTGGTCCTGAGTCGCGCATTACAAAATGGATGGATGAATGGGCAATATCCCGCAATATCCCACTTCTGAAGCATCTGCTCAAATTTTTCTGACAAGTATTCTCTAGTGTGGCGATCTTCAAGTGGTATTATGCTGAGCTTCAAATTGGTTCTCTTGAAGTCTTGATTCACTGCATGGCATGTCAAAGAAAGTAAAGACATTCCAAAAGACGTGTCTGACCATGCATCCATTGTCACTGATACTTTCGAATCTTTTAGAGGCTCAAGAATTTTGAACACTTCCTTTGAAACAAAGTCATAAATGTTGTTGCACACACGATCAGGGTAGAACTGATGCAGTTTCACTTTATACTGTTGAACTGTTTCAGCCATGAGTCTCATGAAACCTAGGTCCTCAACGTGGCTGAATGGCAAGTCATTCATTATCATTTCGGCTATGCGATAGTCCAGTGATTTTGATTTGGAATGATTCGCATCCCAAATTTGGCTTTTTCGAAGCAACTTTCAATTGTCTGATTCTTTTCTCTCACTGCACACTTCATTTCCTGTAGCGGTGTAAGAGATACTTTTGATTCCTTTTTCTTCTTTGATTATTCATTAGCTTCATTTTCACTACATATCACTTCATTATATTCTTTCTTGTACATTAAACGCAGATGGTTTTTAAGTTAGTGGTACTCCTTCCCTTTCGTGAATAGTTCTTATTACATATGACAAACTTCCCTCCATCATTTGACACTCTCGAGAAGTACTTCCACACTGCACTCGCAGATCGTTCCATGATGGTTGCAGCACAGTCTAACACTTTACTAATGGGTTGAAACACGTAACGTTACATAGGTAGCGACGGAGAGCTAAAGCAACACAACCACCTCATTCGTGTCTGAACAGATACTGAAGGTGGTGCTTTACAATAGTTTAGCTTGTAACTTGGTAGTGAGGTTTGCCTAATTTCTAATTAAAAAAATTGTTTTTTATCATTTTTTATCAAGAGTAATTATTTATACATTATCATTGCTTTATTAAGTATAATTAAAATAATATTTTTCTAGCCACCTAGCGTTGATAAATTTAAGTTATTGCATAATGCTTCTATCCATCCAGTCCAAGTAACAATTCTAGATATGTCGCAAGTAGGGCGTAGCAAACTTTTACTTTTTTGCACCCTTCAGTGAAGGCATGAGGCATGACGGGAAAAGCATTTGGCGACGTTTATAGCATTTATAGCCATTACACTAGCATTTATAGCATTTCGTTGCCCGAGGAAGAAGATATCCTCAAATATCCGAAATAGCCGCACAGATAAATGCGGTTGCGGTTGCGGAGCTGAGAATATGTGCGGTTGCGGACAACCGCTACATCACTAATATATACAGTATATATACTTACTTTATGTTACTATATGTGAGTTCGAATGACGGTTCAGAATCGACCTGTGGTCGACCCCTCTGCAACATCCCGCCAAATTTGCAGGATTTGGTGAAGGAGGGAATTGCTCTCTGATCACCTTCTGCTCTTGTAGGTCATTGAAAAGCTTTGGGCCTCGTATTATGAGGATATTTTCTATCCTCATTTTTATAGCCCCTTGTCCCACCGCAGCTGAGACAGTACAAAATCTGCCTCTTCTCTCATTCAAGTTTGTTTCTATTTCATTTCTAAGGTTACGAACAGAGCCCTCAAGTATTTTCCATATGTATATTATTGTGTACTGTTCGTGCCTTCTTTCGAGAGAGTAGTTTCATGGATTGCAGTCGAGACCAGTAGTCTTCACCTTCCGTTTACTTTATCTTATACGTAAAAGTCCTTTGTATACCTTCACTGTTCGCAATATCTCGTTTTCTGTATGGGCTTGTAAGTACTGAGCAATACTCAATTACTGATATGACTAGACTCTTCCAAAATTTGAGCATGATGTTTGCTTTTCTGCAGCGGAAGCTCCTCCAAATTATTCCCATTATTTTTCTAGCCGTTTTAATTTTGATGTTATACTGCTCTCTGAATTCTGCATCCGACGACATTGTTACTCCAAGATCCCTGACTTCTGGATTTGGTGTTATCTGTATGGCTTGCAGTTTTGTACCCTTTATTCTGTAGCTCCTTGTAATTACCATATCTTAGAAGTTGGAATTTTTCTTCGTTGAACTTCATATTGTTGTCTTCTGCCCACTGGAATAATGTTTCAGTGTCGTTTTGTAATCTTTCTATGTCATCTTCGTTCAATATTTTCTTGCATATCTTTGTGTCATCTGCGAAACATGTTACAATACTGTCATTGATATCTGCGTCAATATCTGCAGTCATTATTATGAATAGCAAGGGAGCTAGTACTGTCCATTTTGGGACAGAGCTCATGTCTTCAGACTTCCGATTTGACTCCATTTACCACCACTCTTTGTGTTCTTTGCGTCAAGAAATTAAATATCCATCTTCCTAGCTTTCCAGTAATTCCTGTATTCTTAAGTTTGTGTGCTATAATTCCATGGTCACATTCATCGAAGGCTTTAGCAAAGTCAGTATATATTATATCTATGTTTTGTCCTTCACACAGTGTTTTCAATATTTTCTCCTGTTGGTCTAATAGCTGTGATAGTCATGATCTTCGAGCCCTGAAGCCATGTTGCTTTGGGTTGTATGTTTTTTCTTGTAGGTAGTAGGTAGTTTTGCTTTAATTATACGTTCAAAGCACTTTATATGGTGGGAGGTGAGAGCTACCGTCCGATAATTCTTGGGCATTGCTTTGTCGAGTGATTTCCTCCATAGTAAGTATAGCGGTTTGGCAATACTTTCTTTACATTTCTTCAGAAACGTGGCACTTCAGAAACGTGCCGAATTGTCTCGCATCTGTGATAGAGCCTTAATTACATCCCCCTCCGAGAACTCTAAGTCCATTAATAGGTTTGTGCCAGAATTTCTCCTTGGTTGATTTGTATCAATGTCGAAAAATTCGTCTGCTTTTTCTACTTTCACCTCGGACTTAGGGCTGCTAAACACAGAGTTAAATTGTTCCTAAAGCAGTTCGCTCATTTTATGGGGATATTTGTGTGTTTGGCCTCCCCATCTATCAACGGACCAATACTCTCTTTACACTGCTTTTCTTTTTTTGCAAACGTATATAAGTATTTTTGGTTATTTTTTATATTTGCTGCTACCTTGTTTTCCTCATCGTTTGTCTCATGTATGAATGTTTGCTTTAGGTCCATTTCTATTTCGCCAAGTTTCCTCTCTAATTTGAGTCTCCTTGCATCAGTTCTGCATCGGTGGAGATGTTTTATGGTTTCCTTCCGTTGTCTAAATAGTGTCCTGATTTTTCTTTCGAGCTTGCTACGTTTTCTTTTTGTCTCTCTGGAACATGCTTCAGTAATACAGTGTATAAGTTTTGGTTTCAGTCTCCATTATACCTAGTATTTGTTCTGGAGTCTTCTCGTGCAGTAGCATTTCGCAATTTACTTCCTTTAAATCTTTATTTACACTTTCCCAATCTACTTTTTTTTAATATATGTTTAAGCCTTCAAATATTCCTTCTGCCTCTCTGGGATGCGTTTTCAGACCTCTGGGTGCTAACTTCAATTTTATATCGATTAGTTTATGGTCAGAGAAATTTGGGAGCGTTACCTTTTTATTTATTATTATCTCATTGTTATTTGTCAAAATTATATCCAAAACGTTCTCTTTTCTAGTGGCTTCACAGATTTCCTGAGTGAGGGCTTAAAGTTCCATCATATCTAATAGCATTATTGCTTTGGTTCTATTATCGGTGCTACTTTAGTATGCGGTCTACCTACGATTGGTTAGGTTTAGTCATGATATTTTCGTTAAAACTAACGAAAATATCATGACTAAACCTAACCAATCGTCAAGGGCGATTGACATCGGGATGTAAACAAGCAATTAGTAAACAAGATAAGATATAGTTAAAAGGTAGACCGCCGAATCGTAGGTAGACCGCATACTAAAGTAGCACAATATTATCTTTTGTAATGTTACCAGGAATCTTATCAACATATATGATTTCGTCATTTTTCTTCAATGCTATGAATGGGAAATCAAAATCTCTGCAAATTCGAATATTTGTTGCTGAAGTTTCAAGTAATTTTACCATGTTTTCTATTTCATTACTGGCAAATTGGAATTCACTTTTTGTGGTGTTTGTGCACGGTTGACGTCCATAATGGTTAGGTTCAGTTCTTTTACTTCTAACATAATAATTTCGACTGTGCTGTTTGATTTGTTTACCTTCACCTCACATGTGTATGTGTTTTTCACGTAGATACAACACCCTCCACCTCGTCTAGCCACTCTATCTGCTCTGTCTATGTTGTAGTCCAGCAATGCTATTTCAGTATTCTCGATGCAGTTTTCACAGCCATTTCGCATTTATGTAAGTGTGTTTCCGTTAGGCAGATGATATCAATGCTGGTTTCGTAGCTAAATTTTGCAAGTATTTTAATTTGCAGTCGGCATGGTCAGTATAGAAGCCTTGTATATTTATGTATAATACATTTACTGGATTTCTAATCTTCGTGTTCGATTTTCCTACATAATGGAAATTTACTGGTCGATGTCAGTTCCTGTTTTGTGTTATTTGTTGAGCCGCTGCATTTGGGAGAATTGGGGTTGAGGCCCTTATATATATATATATATATATATATATATATTATATATACATATGACCAACGCATACTCTCATTGAGAGTGTATATGCCTGGTTACCTCTGGTTTTGCTTCCGAAAGAATTGTTCATCCCTCCGACGGAGTTCAAGCTTTTTGCTTCACCTTGAACCACCAGCTTAACGTCGAATTCGAGCCAAGGATGTTTAAAATTAATAAGGCTGAGCCCGGACTCAAAATATATATACACAGTGTGTGTGTGTATATATATATATATATATATGTGTGTGTGGGTGTGTGTTTATATATTATATATATATATATATATCTATATATATATATATATATATCTATATATGTGTGTGGGTGTGGGTGTATATATATATATATATATATATTATATATATATATATATATATTATATATTATAGAGATACCCAAATTAGGGCCTTAAATCAAACCATTCCCCGCACAAAATTTTAGACTTGCAAGGACTCATACAAGAAACCGGAGCAGATTTTGCATGCCTCACGGAAATCCATCCAAAGGACTGCCAGGCGAACTGTGAAAACTGTGAGTTCTATATTGAGAAAAATTAAATACAAATTGACAACTATAACATTCTCCGAGCCGACAGTACAGTGAGACGTAAAGGAGGGTGAGCTATTTACACACGCAAAAGGCATATGGCAGAAATGACTATATGTACCTCAACCAGCTCCGTAGAATGTGTAGCAGCGAAAGTTGAAAAATTAAATATGGTACTAATCGTAATGTACAGACCCCGAAAACACGTCAACCTCAAAATTTTCAGATTCCATGACAGAGGTAAGAAACTGGGTAAAAGATCTATATTCTCCAAAACCCAAATATTTTTCTCTGTGGTGATTTTAATTTTCCATCCATAAAATATAAAAGGTGAGGAAAAAATATATGTATACACCAGGACAAGGGGGCACACGGGAAGACCAGGAGCGGGTAAAGATGCTACTATCTCTCGCTGATGAATTTATTTTAACACAAGAAATAACAGAAAACAAGAAAAAACAACTGCCTAGATTTGGTATTCACAAACAACAGCAACCAAATTGATAATGATGAAATATCCCCAACTATAATATCGGATCACAACATTACTGAAATAACAACCAATATAAAAGCAACAGGAAAGGAAAGAACAAGGACGGCAGAAAGAAGCAAATTCGAAATTTTTAATTTTCACTCCAAAGTTATAAACTGGGAAGATATTACATCCAGCATGGAAGTAATAGATTGGAAAACCATCTTTGAGTCCAAGACAATGGAAGAGATGCTAGTGACCTCATCGAGAAAACGCTGCAAATTGTGGAAAGACATGTCCCAAAAATACAACAAAGAGGAAAGAGAAGCAGGTTCGAGCGACAAAAGAGGTCATTGTTCCGAAAAAGAAAAAGAGTGACTGCAAAATTAAGTAACCGTAAAGATAATAACATCAGAAAAATATTAAATGATAAACTGTAGAGTATCGATTGCGTCATACAGGAACTAATTGAGAAGCATACAGAAAAAGAAGAAGACGACGCTGTAGAAGCGATAAAGGTTAACGCAAAGTTCTTTTATAATTTTGCAAAACGGAAGTCGAAACCATGCGACTATCGGACCTTTGAAAAACGAAGACAGCGCTTTACCTGATGATCTAACAGAAGTATCTGAAGTATTAAGAGCTCAGTACGAATCATCTTTCACTATCCCAAAAATTTACAAACTGATATGCGATAGAAGCGCGTTCTTTGAAGAACTACAAGGGGAAAGTATAACAGACAGACTTTATGACAGATGATATTACACAAGTCATAGGGAAACTAAAAGCACATTCAGCAGCAGGACCGGACAAATGGAATGCCACATTGATCAAAAACTGCAAGAATGCAATTGCTGACCCCTATGTTGAATATGGAGACGATTACTTGACACGGGAGAATCACCGGGAGTAGTATGAAGGCATTTGGGGAGAGGAAATTGGATCAATTTGAAAATTTCCCCCCTCACCTTCCTTCATGAGGATCCTTCACCGTCCTTCATGACGGTTTCCCCTTTATAAGATGTCTTTCATGGTCTTTCACAAGAAAAGAATGCAGAGATATTTAAAGAAACAAAAAACAAAACCAGACAAAAACAAACAAAATAAAAAAAAATAAAATCCTCTTTGGGTTCCTTCACGGTCTTTCGAAATAAACAAATAAACATTCCCTGTTGAGAACGAAAAAAGCACTTTTTACGCAGCGTTCCGGCGCGTTCCAGTGCGTTCCGTCGTGTTTCTGGCTCCGTTGCTTTTAGCTGCAGGGGGTGCAACATTCTCACACATCAGAGTGATATTCTCTGTGCGTATTATATATATATATATATATGAACAGAAGGACCAACAAAACGGCAAACATTTTCATTTATTTGTACTTCAGACGTTTCGACAAATCTTTTGTCATCATCAGTGAATTAAGTCTTAAAACCTTAAAACAAAAGTAAAAAGTGAAAATTACATCAATACAATATTAAAACCATTAAAATTAAAACCTTAAAGCAAAATGAAAATTGCATCAATACAAAATTAAAATCATTTAAATTTCATCACTATAAAAACTAAAATTAAATTAATTACCTCAATAGGTAAATACACAATGTTTACATCCACCTCCATACTTGGCAAAGCCTAAGAGAACACTGGATGGTCAGAGGATTAGAAAGGGTATGTCTATGAGAATCGGTTGGTTGGTTAAAAGAGCTGTAATTTGTAGGATGAGCTATTATTGTTAAGGGAGGGTTTGTTTCTATAGATGTACAAAGATTCTAAAATTCGGAGTTCTGTGAGGTTATTGGATCTAGTTAAAATTTCAAACTGAGTTTTGTGAAGGGGATGGTCGTTTTCATTACTATGGTTTCTAATTGCGGATTGTGGAGGGCTACTGAGGGGACGGTTGGTACGGACTGACAAGCCCAAATGTTGAGAAAGGCGCACCTCCAGTTGGAGTTGAGTGCTGCCAATATACGCAGCCTTACAGCTGTCGCACGTGTATTTGTAAACAACATTGGGGCATACAGTTTTGGGGAATTCATCTTTGAACTTTAAAAAATTTGATAATTTAAGTGGGTTGACGAAGGCGAATCTAAAATTTATTTGGGGATAACTAGACTTGAGCAGTTTGGACAATTCACCTCGAATACGCAATGATAAATAACCATAAAAAGGTAATTTAATATATCTGGTTTCTTTTTGTACTGTAGTTATGGGGAGTTTAGTATCAAAAGTGTTATTTAAAAATTTCTTTAATTGGTTATCGAATAGATGAGAAGGGTAGTAATTGTTAATAAAGTACTGTTTTAAAAATTTAAATTCTTCGTTTAACGAAAAGTAATCCGAACAAATACGGTAACTTCTTGTTAATAATGTTACTATAGCACTAATCTTATATTTATAAAACATACAACTTAAATAATTGGTTCCCAAGCCAGTAAAAGTTTGTTTTCGAAATAGTGAAGTATGGAACTTATTATGAGCCCGTTTAACTAAAACATCCAGGAAAGGTAAACTATTATTTGTTTCGTTTTCACATGTGTACTTAATATTACTATGTTGTTTATTAAGATAATCAAGAAAAAGTTTTACGTGTGAAGGATGGTTAAATATTAAGAAAGTGTCATCCACGTATCTTCTGTAATATATGGGTTTAAAACTACTAGGACAACTTTTCAACCAAATTTCTTCGTAATGGCAAAGAAATGCATTTGCTAGTGTTGGGCTTAACGGGGAACCCATAGCTACCCCATCAATTTGGCTGTAAAGGTTGCTATTAAATAAGAAAAGATTATCAAAACACACTATTTCGAGAAGGTTTTTAAATTGAGTCTGAGTGAGGCCATTAATAAGAGTATTATCAGTAGTGAATAACTTATTTAGTATGATATTTAATGTTTCTTTTAACGGGACATTAGTAAACAATGACGAGACATCAAAACTGGCCATAGTAAGAGAATCGGCATGATTGATCTCTTTTATCTCTTTAGCAAAATCAAACGAGTTGTTAATAGAATAATCATTAAAGGTGAGTTTTGAAAGCAAGGGAACGAAGAATTTGGCTAAATTATAATTGAATGTACCACATGCCGAAAGAATAGGTCTTAGTGGGAAATTTGGCTTATGGACTTTAGGTAAACCATATAGAATTCCTGGATTAGAACCAGAAGCAAATAAAAAATTGTATGTATTGTCAGCAATAATATTACTATTTTTTAATTTACGCAAACACCTATTAAGTTTATCTTCGAGTTTTAGTAATTTAGACAGAACATTCTCTTTTACCCTTTTAAATTTAGACGTATCCGACAAAATTGTCTCCATTCTATTTATGTAAACTGTTGAATCAATCAGCACTACTCCTTTACCCTTATCCGGTTTTGTAATGATGACAGAGTTATCCTTTTTCAAATTATTAAGAATTTTAAAATCTTGCTTATTAAAAGGGGAGAAAACACCTTATGGGGTTTAAAATTATAAAAATTCTTAAAAGAGATGCTCTCCACTTGTTTTACCAAGTTATGAAACGAGAAATTTGGTCGGATCTCACAATTCTTAATATTCATGAGAAGATTTTCAAAGCCAGAGAAAAATTTATAAAAATTTAGTTTATAATGAGGTAGATCAAAATTTAAGCCTAACGACAATATTTCTTTCTCTCTAATACTTAAAACTCTATTAGAGAAATTAAAAATAAAATTATCTGGATTATTAAAAAACGACTGAGTGATTCCCAATTTTTCCAATTTGGCAGCATGTATCCTTTTATGTCTATTGACAATTTTATCACAGCAAGTTTGAAATTTAGTAACTAAACAATGATAACACTAGGCAACAAATTTCAACTTTTTTTTTGTTACAGACACGTGAACTACTGATTCCTACTAAAGCGCTGATGCTGATTTCAGATCTGATATCAAAATTTCTCTATCACGTCCAGATTTTGTGTAACCGAAAACCCCTATTTTTCATTTTTTTTCTCACCCGCTTCTATTACGAAAGCCGTCTAAGCTACTTTTCCGTGCCACGTTTTATGTTAAGCATACTTAAATAATTAGTGAACAGGGATGTCTTTCCTCCTTTATTCTGGCTTAAGACAGACAGCGGAATTCCGCTGGCGGAGTTACCACCCCTGCGCCCAACCATCCACCCAAAGCGCGTTAGTATTTTGTTGTTACTACTGAAAGGCAAATTCCTGTTCTTAAGTGAAACTTTGGTGTGTCCTCTTCCTTTGTCGCTTGTAGGATGACGAGCTCTCCTTCTGCAGGAACCAACAATAATCTCCCATCATATTTGGGTTGAAATTACCTTGGTATCTGTTTTCCATAACTGAGATCTGTTGGTGGAAGCGCTCACCATGCTCGTCACTTACAGCCCCAAGGTTGGCCGGGAAGAAGTCAAGATGAGAATGTAAAAAATGAATTTTCAAAGACATTCTGCATCCCATTATTTCATAAGATTTAAGCATGTTTTCTACGAGTTTACGGTGGTTTTCAGCTTTGTGGTTTCCAAGAAAATTTTTGACAACTTCAACGAAAGATGTCCATGCTCCTAGTTCATTCTCATTTAGGTTAGATGGAAACGATGAGTCGTGGATGACACTGCGGATCTGTGGTCCAGTGAAAACTCCAGCTTCTAGCTTAGCATCTGTCAATATTCCTTTGAATTTATCCTTTAAATATTGGAAACCACTACCTTGATGATCCATACCCTTCACGAAATTTTTCATAAGGCCAAGTTTAATGTGAAGTGGTGGAAGATGTACTTTCTGAGGGTCAATAAGTGCTGGGTGTTTCACATTGTATTTACCAACAACATGTTCAGTTCTAGATGGCCAATCATGTTTTTTGTAGTGGTTCTTGTCATCTCTGCTGTTCCATAGACACAAAAAGCACATATGCTTTGTGTAGCCCAACTGTAACCCAAGAAGTAATGATACAACTTTAAGGTCGCCACAAATATTCCATGTGTGGTCCTTATATTTGATGAGTCTTAGCAGCAGTTTCATCGATTCATAAGTCTCATTAAGGCCAGTGGCATGTGCTACAGGTATTGAAGGTTTTTCATTGCCGTTGTGCAGTAATACAGCTTTAAGGCTAGCTTTACTAGAGTCAATGAACAGTCTCCATTCTTTTGGATCATAGCGACAGCCAATCCCTTGCATCAGACCACTGATATCGTGGCAGAAACAAACGTTTTCTTCCTGTAAGTAAAATGATGAAAACTGCAAATGGCGATGGCGGAAATGGGAAACTTTGGTGTTTGGTTGGAGAAGATTAAATTCTTGAAGTCTTGAACCAAGCAACTCTGCCTTTTCTTTTGGTAATTCCAAATCGCGCACTAAGTCATTTAACTCCGCTTGACTTAACAAATGTGGGGAAATATTTGCATCTGGAACATATATGCCATCTTTTCCTGTTTCTATATCACTAGCAGAATTTTCAGATGAACTGCTGTCTGTTATCGTTGCTGGTGGAACTGGTGGTGGATTTGTTTCATCATGTGGTACCATGGGGACTGAGAACGGCATAGCTTTTCTTTTACCATTCATCCAAGCTATTAACATTGCATTGCACTGTGCACAGCAAATATGTGGTGCCCAGTCCCTCTGTTGGTCTCCTAACTTAGTCAAAATAACACTTGTAGGCAAGTTTAATCTTTGTTGTTATGTTTCTACGTTGTGGCTTAGGTGTATATTGTCCACAGACAAAGCAGAAGTTGTCTGGGTGATTTACACAAGCACGTCTATTTGATGCCATTTTGAATTACCATACAATATCTGAAAAAACGTAGAAAGTAATTATTACGATGTGCAAAATAAAAAGAATACACACCGTAGTACAAAACAAATGCTATAAAAACACACAAGTCCACCACAACCTGTCACTTGCTCATCAGCAGAGAGCTTCAACAACCGTTCTGCTTGACTGTCACGTAGCGACTGACCGTTGGGCCGTTGCCCGTTACTATGCTCTTGACTCAGTGTTGCCAACTCGGGATAAATTTTATTTATCAAAATTGTTCGAATTTGTATATAGTTGGCAAAAAAATTGCTTTAACCTTGAAAAGCAAGTTTCATATTACTGGCATTAAGCCGATTAAAACCAAAATCTGGACGTGGTAGAAAATTTTACTAAAAATGATTTGCATTTTACACAAAATCTAGACGTGATAAAAAAAATCTAATTATAGATTTGAAATCAGCATACCGAAATTAGCTAGGAGCACCTATTTGGTCTTCTGTAACAAAATCTTTGTTGCCTAGTGTAATCAATATAAGACACCCTAGATTTTAGACCAAACAGAGAATTCTTATATTTCAGCTTGAGAAAACTCACTGTTTTAGTTTTCGATTGAAGCTCCAAATTTAATAATTTATGTTGCCATGATTTATATAGTTTGGAGTTATGGAGGCGTTTATTATAGAGTTTAAATCTAAGGAAATTAGGCCTGTGGTACAATCAATTATAATTTAGCCAAATTCTTCGTTCCCTTGCTTTCAAAACTCACCTTTAATGATTATTCTATTAACAACTCGTTTGATTTTGCTAAAGAGATAAAAGAGATCAATCATGCCGATTCTCTTACTATGGCCAGTTTTGATGTCTCGTCATTATTTACTAATGTCCCGTTAAAAGAAACATTAAATATCATACTAAACAAGTTATTCACTACTGATAATACTCTTATTAATGGCCTCACTCAGACTCAATTTAAAAACCTTCTCGAAATAGTGTGTTTTGATAATCTTTTCTTATTTAATAGCAACCTTTACAGCCAAATTGATGGAGTAGCTATGGGTTCCCCGTTGAGCCCAACACTAGCAAATGCATTTCTTTGCCATTACGAAGAAATTTGGTTGAAAAAAAAAAGTTGTTCTAATAGTTTTAAACCCATATATTACAGAAGATACGTGGATGACACTTTCTTAATATTTAACCATCCTTCACACGTAAAACTTTTTCTTAATTATCTTAATAAACAACATAGTAATATTAAGTACACATGTGAAAACGAAACAAATAATAGTTTACATTTCCTGGATGTTTTAGTTAAACGGGCTCATAATAAGTTCCAAACTTCACTATTTCGAAAACAAACTTTTACTGGCTTGGGAACCAATTATTTAAGTTGTATGTTTTATAAATATAAGATTAGTGCTATAGTAACATTATTAACAAGAAGTTACCGTATTTGTTCAGATTACTTTTCGTTAAACGAAGAATTTAAATTTTTAAAACAGTACTTTATTAACAATTACACCCTTCTAATCTATTCGATAACCAATTAAAGAAATTTTTAAATAACACTTTTAATACTAAACTCCCCATAACTACAGTACAAAAAGAAACCAGATATATTAAATTACCTTTTTATGGTTATTTATCATTGCGTATTCGAGGTGAATTGTCCAAACTGCTCAAGTCTAGTTATCCCCAAATAAATTTTTGATTCGCCTTCGTCAACCCACTTAAATTATCAAATTTTTTAAAGTTCAAAGATGAATTCCCCAAAACTGTATGCCCCAATGTTGTTTACAAATACACGTGCGACAGCTGTAAGGCTGCGTATATTGGCAGTACTCAACTCCAACTGGAGGTGCGCCTTTCTCAACATTTGGGCTTGTCAGTCCGTACCAACCGTCCCCTCAGTAGCCCTCCACAATCCGCAATTAGAAACCATAGTAATGAAAACAACCATCCCCTTCACAAAACTCAGTTTGAAATTCTAACTAAATCCAATAACCTCACAGAACTTTGAATTTTAGAATCTTTGTACATCTATAGAAACAAACCCTCCATTAACAATAATAGCTCATCCTACAAATTACAGCTCTTCTAACTACCCAACCGATTCTCATAGACATATCCTTTCTAATCCTCTGACCATCCAGTGTTCTCTTAGGCTTTGCCAAGTATGGAGGTTGATGTAAACATTGTGTATTTACCTATTGAGGTAATTTAATTTGATTTTAATTTTTTATGATGAAATTTAAATGATTTTAATTTTGTATTGATGCAATTTTCATTTTGCTTTAAGGTTTTAATTGTAATGGTTTTAATATTGTATTGATGTAATTTTCACTTTTTACTTTTGTTTTAAGGTTTTAAGACTTAATTCACTGATGATGACAAAAGATTTGTCGAAACGTCTGAAGTACAAAAAATAAATGAAAATGTTTGCCGTTGTGTTGGTCCTTCTGTTCATCTGTAAGCTCCGTTTCCCTAAGAAGTCAATAGCTTTGATATATATATATATATATATATATATATATAATATATATATATATATATATATATATATATGTGTGTGTGTGTGTGTGTAAATGTACTTTACAGGCAGTGTTGCCAGATGGAATTTTTAAAAATCTGATAAATCTGATTAAAAAATCTGTAGAAATCTGTAGATTTATAATATTTATCTAAATAATAATTTCGACATATTTTTATTTAATTTACTGTCTTAAGGTATTATCAATGATAAAATCTTGTATAATATTTTGTTTATTTTTATAAACTTTTATAAATATGGCACTTTAACATAAAAAAAGTAAAGTAAATGAAAGTAAACAAATTGAATTCCGTTACTTTGTGACAAAGGAAATACCTTTTGGTTATTGCTGTAATAACTATAAGAACACCGGAATACTTCTTTAATTCATACACATAAATGAAACAAAAAAAATCCTTTTTAGATTTAAACAGATAAATATCATTTTTTTCAACAAAAACAAAAACATTCCATGCTACCATGACGTAGAGGGAATATCAACCAATCAGCGCCGATTAAATGATTTAATCGGCATGTATATCGTAGTCAGAAGCGAGTCGACTCGACTTCTGAAACTGAATACCGAGAACATTTGTGTCCTATTGATTGAGACTGTAGGCCTAATATTTCCTTGTTGTAAATTTTGGAAGTAAATAATAATGATTGCTTGCTGGATTAAAAATCTGTAGATTTTGCATAAATTATTGAAAAAATCTGAAAATCTGAATTGCTTCATAAAATCTGTAGATCTACAGATATATCTGTAGATCTGGCAACACTGTTTACAGGTAAAAACTAAATAGCATGGTCGCCTTATGACTACAGAGTTTGACACTCAGTTTTTAACCTTATATCCTCGAAAAATAGAGACTGAACAGAAGAAAACTAAATAAATATTGGAAAAAGGACTTAATAAACCTATATGAGAGAATGTATGGGTCTCAAAACATAGAACAACTTGTGTTGTGTTCTCAGAACCATTTTTACCGTTTAGCTACACGAATACATTCGTTTTTCTTCAGGTTAAATATAGGTTTACAAAAAATCAGGCTAATAACATATATTTACTATTCAAATTCTGAATTAATATTTGTATGATATGAATTTCAATAAAAATATTAAATAAAATTAAAATAAACTACATTTTATTTTCAAATATAGGGGTAACTTTTGCCTTTCCTAATTAAAATTTATTTATTCTACACTATTAAGCAGACAGACTGACATATAAGCGTTTAATCAACACAACTCTTATTTACATTTAATTACTAGCATAAAGATTATTATTTTTATTTGTTTATCGTTATTATATATATATATATATATATATTTAATAAGTTTACTCAAGTTGTATAATTCTTTTACGCACATTAAGTACGATAAACACAATTGGTAACTCAGTCCACAATCTTGCCAGATAAAATGTACTCGGATATTATTTTCCAAACTAATTAACAATAAGCAATTTTAAACGTATGTAATTTTTTCTATTGCTTTATCTGTAACGAGAAATAGTTATTATCATTATTGTTAGCAATTATTGGCTATAAATTACATAGGCCTGCGAATGAGAACTTTGTAAGAGTTGTTTTCTTACTCATAACTGATTTTATATAATTCAACTACGCTGATTTCGAATAAAGTGTCCAATTTTTCTATCACGGATGATTTTCTGTAAACTGGAAGGGAAAAAACAACAACATAAATAAGTGTTATTTATTTCAATTTATATTAAGTGCCTATTTCGCTTTGTTATAATAATTACAAATGCAAACAACTTTAAAAAGAAAGAAGACTTAACATCAATTACATATTCTTCTTTATTTTCTTGTGAGCTCTATGCCTTTTAGTCTCGAATGTACGCGCTGTTCCTTTTCTTTTATGTAATAACTCTGGAGTACCCTGTTTCAACATCCAGCAGTAATCAGCTTTCATGCTGATGTCTCACCTTCGCTGATATCTCATTAGTTTTTAATGAAAATTTATTGAGTCAATTTTAATGAAAATTAATTACATTTGTAATATGAAATATAACATCTTGTGAAAATCTGTACGTGATGGCGAAAATGAATATCATTTTTTGAATGAAAATGCCTAGTTATCTACTAGCCATTATTATGTATTCATATTCAGCGATAGCAGCTCTAAACATGTCACCTTTTATAGTGCTTCAAATGTAAAACGTTAATTTCAAAGCACTTTATCATGTAACATTGGACGATATATTTTAAATATTTTTACTCTGAAATGAAAATCGGTGATTTATTCCTTTTGTAGTTAATTTATTATTTTTGACGAAGAGCTAAATTAATATTCCTTCAATTATAACACGAATTCCCTTATGCGGTGAATTTAAAACAGAAGCATTTTCATAATGCAGAATGTGTAGACGAAAACACGAAATATAATATCTCTATAAACATGTGTTTATTTTAAAATGGTTGAAATATGCAAGATTGAAATTTGATTATTGATTATAGGGCCATCAGACACAATTTAACAGCGTTACCCTAAGTGTTGCAAAAATCATTTTCTCCACACATCTGCAATAGAGAAAACGGAATTTTGGTTTAGTGAGGGAGGAGAGTTCTAGTTTAAATGTTTGTTTATGTTCATTCTATAAATTTAAAGCATTACTTGTAAGGAATTAACATCGCCAATTAATATATTTTCTCTTCATTATTTTACTAATCCACATTTCAGCAGCTTGCCGTAATTATGCAAATGGGCAAAGGATTGCAAAATTTCCATAACGTTATAACACGTTTCAAAGCGACTGGAATATAATCTGCCGGATATACTTATTTGTACATTGAGGGAAGAACCCCTAAGTTTCATCGTTGCAAAGGTACATGACTACAGATATAAAAATCATTCGTTTTTCTCATTAACGAACTATGAAATCTGTTGGTAGTCGTTAGTCAAAATACGAAGTGCAAGTACAAAAGGAGTTGAAATTATGGTGAAATCTGGAAACTATATGTGTACTGTTATACAGAGAGATGAAGGTATTTAAGCCCAGACTCTAGTCGAAAACTTTATTCTTTATGCGAATTCTACAGCAGAAGGAGGGCTAATACTTCACAACCTATACCAGTTTGTATTTTTAAAATTTTTTAGCACGTTAAATGTTAAACGTTGTTTTTTAGGATAGGTTGTAAGGAACATCTCACTCTAGATGTTCGATTCGAAAATATTTCTTGTGCATGAATAATATATATATATATATATATACAGTGTGTGTGGGTGTGTGGGTGTGTATATATATATGCTGGGGAGAAGTCCAGTACGCATATTTTCAGTCACTTCGATTTCACCCGAAACTTTTTATGATTTTCATATAGGACATCAACTCTACCAAAATGTATCTCTTCAGATCTTGAGCCATGCAATATTTGCTTATAGAAAGGAAAACCTGTCGCAAAGAGGCAGTATTTAAGTACTCATTTGATATAACCTGTTGCAGCTTACTTTATTGTAATCAGGATAACGCATTTTATTTACAAATGTAAGGTTGAGATCAATAGCAAATTTAGATAACTAAATGTTTTATAATCCATCAAGCATTCCGCTCACACGAAAGAGAACACGTTATTCAACAATCTATCACGTATTCACATCAAAATCACACATTTTCAGCGATTTGAAGCTGTGGAGTGATTTTAATTACCGATATAAAAATACTACGAATGTAATTTCGCCTAAAACAGGATGAAATATCAATTAATAACAGAATACTAATAAAACCCTAGGACTAGTGTTCATTACTCTATTACTAGTCATTTTACGTGTGTAATCTCGAATTAAATACCCATTATAATATATCGTTATCCAACGCCCATGTTCAGCATCGAACTCTTTGTATAGTAATGGCAACATACCTACTACAAAGGCTTTGTAGTTCTTATTTATGTCGATAATAATCATAAATGAAAACTAATACATACCCTGATCGTTAATTCTTATTCACGATTTATGTATTGTTAACTGGATTTATATGCAGTTCTTAATTAAGAATCACGTAAAATCTAAAGCTTAAGAACGAGATTAAATAAGTAGATAGAGCAATTTCACATTGCCTATCCCTGGCTGTTCTATACTGTGTACATTGTACAGTTTCTTCATCACATACTCCCCACAGCCCCGCCGTTCTCTCTCTCTCTCTCTCTCTCTCTTATTATATATATATATATATATATATATATATAAATATGTATGAAAACGACGATTAGCCTATATTTTTCGTAGACATAATGCTGTTCTATTAGTTATTTCGACTTATGTTTGTAAATGTGCTTATCTTACGGGGCTTCTCTCTTCTAACAGGTACTTGCTATTACGTTTGCTGCACAACACTAATAAATACTGCATGCAATGCAAAGACACTTTGCAAGAGGAACCCAGAACAAGTCATTGTAAATTTTAGTGTATATATTTATATATGGTGCAAGTTTTTATATAATACCCTATGATTAGCTTTCCCCCGAATTGTTCATTCTAACGAAGGCCAAGCTTTTCACACCACCTTAGACCTACAGTTTAACGGAGAATCCGAACCACGCACCACCACCAGCCCAATGCCTTAACCACTAAGCCACCCTGAGTACCCATATAAATATATATATGGAAAATAAGAGAACGACACATGTTGAACAATGTGGGCCAACGTTTAGAGCAGTTTTAATTTTCGTCACTAGTGCTGAAAAGTTAAATATAAGAACTGTAAAATAAATAATATCGCCAACAAAGAATATTCTGTCACACAATACTATATTGTTCCTTTATCCAATATTTATAGGAAACATTGGGCGGCCACAACCAATCAAAATTTGGACGCCGCTCAAAATTTACTTGACGCGTTTGTACAGCTTCATTCATTCAATTCCGGCTCCAAGTCAGCGATTGTCCAACATCGGGGAAATGTGAGTAAGCTTTACTTTAGTAATATATATATACAAAGTGTGTGTATATATGTATATATATACATATACATATATATATATACACATTATATATATATATATATATATATATATATATATATATATATATATATATATATGTGTATATATATATATATACATATATGTATATATATATATATATATCAAAGCTATTGACTTCTCCTTAGGGAAACGGAGCTTACAGATGAACAGAAGGACCAAAACAACGGCAAACATTTTCATTTATTTTTTGTACTTCAGACGTTTCGACAAATCTTTTGTCATCATCAGTGAATTAAGTCTTAAAACCTTAAAACAAAAGTAAAAAGTAAAAATTACATCAATACAATATTAAAACCATTAAAATTAAAACCTTAAAACAAAATGAAAATTGCATCAATACAAAATTAAAATCATTAAAATTTCATCACTACAAAAATTAAAATTAAATTAAATTACCTCAATTGGTAAATACACAATGTTTACATCAACCCCAATACTTGGCAAAGCCTACGAGAAAACTGTATGGTCAGAGGATTAGAAAGTATATGTCTATGAGAATCGGTTGGTTAGTTAAAAGAGCTGTAATTTGTAGGATGAACTATTATTGTTAATGGAGGGTTTCTTTCAATAGATGTACAAAGATTCTAAAATTCGGAGTTCTGTGAGGTTATTGGATCTAGTTAAAATTTCAAACTAAGTTTTGTGAAGGGGATGGTTGTTTTCATTACTATGGTTTCTAATTGCGGATTGTGGAGGGCTACTGAGGGGACGGTTGGTACGGACTGACAAGCCCAAATGTTGAGAAAGGCGCACCTCCAGTTGGAGTTGAGTGCTGCCAATATACGCAGCCTTACAGCTGTCGCACGTGTATTTGTAAACAACATTGGGGCATAGAGTTTTAGGGAATTCATCTTTGAACTTTAAAAAATTTGATAATTTAAGTGGGTTGACGAAGGCGAATCTAAAATTTATTTGGGGATAACTAGACTTGAGCAGTTTGGACAATTCACCTCGAATACGCAATGATAAATAACCATAAAAGGGTAATTTAATATATCTAGTTTCTTTTTGTACTGTAGTTATGGGGAGTTTAATATTAAAAGTGTTATTTAAAAATTTCTTTAATTGGTTATCAAATAGATTAGAAGGGTAGTAATTGTTAATAAAGTACTGTCTTAAAAATTTAAATTCTTCGTTTAACGAAAAGTAATCCGAACAAATACGGTAACTTCTTGTTAATAATGTTACTATAGCACTAATCTTATATTTATAAAACATAACTTAAATAATTGGTTCCCAAGGTAGTAAAAGTTTGTTTTCGAAATAGTGAAGTTTGGAACTTATTATGAGCCAGTTTAACTAAAACATCCAGGAAATGTAAACTATTATTTGTTTCGTTTTCACATGTGTACTTACTATGTTGTTTATTAAGATAATTAAGAAAAAGTTTTACGTGTGAAGGATGGTTAAATATTAAGAAAGTGTCATCCACGTATCTTCTGTAATATATGGGTTTAAAACTATTAGGACAACTTTTCAACCAAATTTCTTCGTAATGGCAAAGAAATGCATTTGCTAGTGTTGGGCTCAACGGGGAACCCATAGCTACCCCATCAATTTGGCTGTAAAGGTTGCTATTAAATAAGAAAAGATTATCAAATCACACTATTTCGAGAATGTTTTTAAATTGAGTCTGAGTGAGGCCATTAATAAGAGTATTATCAGTAGTGAATAACTTGTTTAGTATGATATTTAATGTTTCTTTTAACGGGACATTAGTAAACAATGGCGAGACATCAAAACTGGCCATAGTAAGAGAATCGGCATGATTGATCTCTTTTATCTCTTTAGCAAAATCAAACGAGTTGTTAATAGAATAACACTGGCCAACAAAATGAAACTTTTTTCTCATCACAAACATCACACTTTTCTTAATGCATGTTTCGCGCTGATTCCGATTCTGGTTTTATTTTATTTCTAGCACGTAGAGTTATATAGATACACTGGTTTTGATATTTTTAAGTTTTTGATATTGCTATAAGAAAATTTATGGATGTATAGATCACACTTAGAAATGCTAAACAACAAATACATCATATACTTTATTCAATGTACTTATAAATAAAGAATATATACATTATTTTATTAAAAGCGCTGTGAGTGTGATTTCCTTTTGTAAATTTGGCCTGGATTGTCACGATACAGCATCCAACAATGGTCCGCCATCATGCTTTCATTCCAATATCCTTGGTAGCGCTTCTCCATCATCTGAATATCTTGATGGAAGCGCTCTCCTTGCTCGTCACTCACTGCACCAAGGTTTTCAGGAAAGAAATCTAAGTGGGAATGCAGGAAGTGAATATTTAACGACATTCGACACTCCATTTCTTTGAAGGCATCAAGGAGGTTCTTGACTCCATCCTTATACGCAGGTGACTTGTTGCTTCCAAGAAAGTTTTCACATATCCATTTGTGAATCCTGACTGCATACCCATAAGCATTCCTATAACTTTTAGATCTCCACAAACATTCCATTGGTCACTGTCGTATTTGATTGCCTTAAGTAGTATATCCATATTGTCATATGTCTCTTTTAGATGGACGGAATGGGTAATGGGGATGGATGGCATTATATTACCATTATGCAAAAGAACTGCTTTCAGGCCTCTCTGCGACGAATCAATAGAGGCGCCACTCAGATGCCACATACGTATGAGATATGGCTGTAAATAGTCCATTGATTTCAAGGCAATAACAGAGAGGACCGTCTACTGAAAACAATGCTGTTAATTCAAAATTCCGCTTTCGGTAGTAACTAATACGAACATTGTTCTCAAGTAAATTGTTCTCCTTTAGTCTTGAGGCGAGAAGCTCTGATTTCTCTTTAGACAGCGATAAGTCTCTAACAAGATCATTCAACTGTCCTTGGGTTAACTTTTTAGGCTCTAAATGTCTACCTTCAAAAGTGTACTCTGGTTCTGTAGATGGTCCGGAAACGCCAGTTGCACCTTCATCACTTTCCATGTCATCTATGATAGAATCTAGCCTATCACTTAGGGGAATTGGAATGGGCAATGTTTCATCATGTTTTACTGGTCTACGTGCTGAATCCAAGTTTGGATATACAATCTGGTGTTTTTCTTGGCAGAAAACCCCATTAAGTTCACACTACAAAAATAACAGTCTTCATGATGATCTCTCGGCTCCCTCCATATCATGGGTATGGCAAATGGCATTGAAGCTTTCTTTTTGTTAAGCCAATCACGTAATCCATTTGAACAGCCAGAACAGATTTGATGTAGCGCCCATGGTTTATCTTGGTCACCTAGATGGCAACCAAAGTATAGCTTGTATATTTTCTTAATGTCTGTTGTAATACTTCGTCGCTGTGTTTTAGTTGTGAACTGGCCGCATACGAAACAGAACTTGTCGGGGTCATTCTTACATTGTCGAGGCATGTTGACTGACCTGAGCAAACTATAAATTCAAAAAAAATGTGCACCAACTTGACACAACAAGTTCTTGGACTGGACTGATCTTTTGACACACAAAGCACAACGTTGTTGCCTGAATCACAATACTGCTAGACGTGAAAGCTCACACCTGAAATACATAAGATGTATAATTAAGATAATTGAAATAAATAAGATGAATAAACTAAAAAAACACAATAAAATAAACACAATCAAATGTTGAAATATTAGTATTTTGCCTATTTAAAATGGTTAAATCTGTGTAGTTATATATATGCCTTCATCTTGAAAACTATACGCGCTAGAAAATATCTGAATGCAGTTTTGGAATCAGCGTGGAAAATGCAATGCTATCCAGCCACCACACATTTTACTCTGATGAAAAATCTTTGTTGACCAGTGTAATCATTAAAGGTGAGTTTTGAAAGCAAGGGAACGAAGAATTTGGCTGTTATAATTGAATGTACCACAGGCCGAAAGAATAGGTCTTAGTGGGAAATTCGGCTTATGGACTTTAGGTAAACCGTATAGAATTCCTGGATTAGAACCAGAAGCAAATAAAAAATTGTATGTATTGTCAGCAATAATATTACTATTTTTTAATTTACGCAAACACCTATTAAGTTTATCTTCGAGTTTTAGTAATTTAGACAGAACATTCTCTTTTACCCTTTTAAATTTAGACGTATCCGACAAAATTGTCTCCATTCTATTCAAGTAAACTGTTGAATCAATCAACACTACTCCTTTACCCTTATCCGGTTTTGTAATGATGACAGAGTTATCCTTTTTCAAATTGTTAAGAATTTTAAAATCTTGCTGATTAAAAAGGGGAGAAAACACCTTATGGGGTTTAAAATTGTAAAAAATTCTTAAAAGAGATGCTCTCCACTTGTTTTACCAAGTTATGAAACGAGAAATTTGGTCGGATCTCACAATTCTTAATATTAATG